>JAAGNO010024457.1:0-69726 GCA_033439905.1 Ceryle rudis
AAGGGGGAAAGGAAGGGGGAAAGGAAGGGGAAAAGGAAGGGGAAAAGGAAGGGGGAAAAGAAGGGGGAAAGGAAGGGGAAAAGGAAGGGGAAAAGGAAGGGGAAAGGGAAGGGGAAAAGGAAGGGGAAAAAAGGAAAAAAGGAAAAGGAAAAAAGAAACCCAGCTCTTGCCATCTCAGTTAGGCAACCAAAGAAGAAGAAAGGAAACCTAACAATCAGAGAAAGAGACAGGTCTTAGGGTGGAAGAATTACATAAATCTTGCCTGAACTTTTCAGTTCTGCAGACTATTTTTTACACCCCCTGGTACTGCTATCAGGCCCTTTAATATGTTGGAGAGAACCATCCCTGTGTGATGCCACACACACACCTATATCAGCAGAGGTGTACCTAGTGCAAGGCAGAATGAGGAACAGAAGACGACATTATCACCAAAAGCTAGGATGCTTTTCACAAGAGGTGGGGTAAAGTTTCTTCCCTTGGCTGTCCAACAGCTCCACAGCACGATGGCCAGCTGGGAAGCAATAAGCGGGAGAGAAGCAGCCATGGGGCACACTGGGCCACAGGCAAAGGAGATGCAAAATGGTGCAAAAAAGGCCACTGTTCCTCAAACAAGATGAATCACAACTGGAAAAAAACAGGGGGAGAGAGGCGAGGACATCCAGAGGCCTGGCAAACACAACAAACATGGAAGGGAGACACAATACAAACATATCTTGAAACACACCAAAAACTTCTCTTCATGTTGTCAGTGGTGGATGGATAGCCCAAACAACCTCCGGGAAAGCTGAGATGACATCTCAGGAAAAGCTGCCCATGGTGGGCACCTTCAGGCAGCATGCAGCAGCCTGGGCACACAGCCCAGAGCATCTACAAGCACAGCAGGCACCCCCACACCAACACCAATACACCTACCATAGCTTTCCAGGATTGCCTATTTGTAAACTCATGTGGCTTTATGATGGACACGCAGGTCCTGGGTAGGGAAATCTGAGCAGTGCAGCCCAGCTCTGGATGGTTTTGCAGCCCATGGTGTGAACAGCTATGGAAAGCACCAGCACACCTCACCAGCATCCTTACTCACCTTCAGCCAGGTACCCCAGCAAAGAGGGTACCTTCAAAGAGCATTGAAATCACTGGCAAATGGATCTTCCCTTATTCCCTCCAGAGCTGGCTATCACTGGAGAACAGCTTTTCTTCCTCTGCTTTGGTATTACTGCTGCTGGGTGTTTCCAGGACCTGCAAGGACAGAAGTGCACAATGGGTCTGAAAACCAGGCAAGACTATGTGAATGAGAGTGGATTTGTAGTGGCTTACAATACTTTATATTGTTATTACAAAATCACATGACCTCCCCTGGAAGCCCCTCAGATCTGATATGTCTTTCTTCTCAGAAGTACTAGTGAGTTCTGTTGGTGGCTATGCTGTGTCCCTTTTCAGTAGAGAGGGTGTCAGGGAGGTATCTGCTGAAGGGAATAGAGATGAACCTTCCTCTGAGAACAAAAACAGTCAAACCACACAGAGGCAGGAGGACAACCTTCAGCTCCCACCCACCAACAAGCCCACAGAAGGCAGAGGAGCTACAACCCTGACTGGGGGCCTCTCAGACATCAAGGGATGTCTTGTAGCAAGGACAACCTCAGTATCGAAAGGACAAGTGTGCCTCTGTCATCTGCTGGAGCATTGTGATCATGACAGCAATAGCAGAAAGCACAGTGCTCACCGGAAGTCACACAAAGTGTCCAGGGGCCTTTGACCAGAGACCTACAAGAGTTTTAAATGCTCTTTGGTGGAGATGCAAAGTCCTGTCAGGAAACATCAGCTGGTTAAGGGTAAATGTGCTGGTATGATGTTGCCAGCTTTCAGCTGCAACTCAGGTCGTGACCAGTAGGAAACAGCTGCGACCAGTAGCCACAAACAAAAACATGATCAAGGCTTCGAGGAAAAGCTGACACGGGGATTTCAGCGTATGGCTCACAACCCATCAATGGTCCTACATAAATCCCAGCTGAGGAGGAAGACCTCCCCGTATCCCGTCTCCAGACACACTGCTGGATGGGGAGCACAAAGCCGTGTATTTGGAGGCACCACGCTGTCCCTTGGCTCAGCCAGAGACTGCCTCAAGGGTTAGCAGGGGTCAGACGCAGATTTACAGCTACTCAACTTCTGTCAAGTCCATGTGCTTCAACCTGTGTGGTTCAGCTCTTCTTCTCAGGAGGACTTTCTTAACAGAGTTCAACAAGAGTCCTTTATGTTCACTTGTAGAATGATTTTTAGGAGAAAAACAAAACAAACAAAACAAAAATGATTAAAAGAAACCCCACACTATTACAGTGTTTGAGGTTAAGTAAAACATTTTCTTCAGTCTTGAGACCTTGGAATAAAAATGCACAAAAAACCCCCAATTTCAAAACCAAAAGTCTTTTCAAATTAGAAAATTCAGACAAGTCCCTTTGAACAACATCAAACCAAAATCTTAGTATTTTTGTTACATTCATATGCACATGCACATATATATACTTATACATATATACACACACATTCACCAACACATACACAATTGCACTCTGCTTTTCCCCCACAGGGATGAACACAGCCAGACAGGGAGACCTCCCAGTGCCTTCTAACCCACATCAGGGGAAACCTGCTCCCAAACTCCACTTGGGCCTCACCAGTGCAAGATCAGGGGCCTGGAAATTATAGTCCTAGCTATGGCAGAGTCATCTGTACCATCATCCAGAGCAGAGTGGCCGAATCCCAGCCTGGGACACCCCAGGCTCTCTCCTGCCAGAATAAGGAGGTGCCTGGCTGGGAGATGCATCCACTCTCCCAGCTCAGACACGTGCCCACAGACCATCGATCCTTTCCCAACCACACCAGTGCCTGGGCACATGTCCCCAGGCCCTCACAGCTCCTGAGGCTGGGAGGAGAGCATGCTGAGCTGTGGCTCTAGTGTTTGGTCATTGACTCCTGACCCATGTAGGTTATCGGTCTCATAACCACCCAGCTTTGGTTTCCAAGTGCCAATCAGGCCTCTCCTTTGATCAGTGTTATAATCAGATACAGCACTTCAGCATGGATTATTAAGTTTTAACAGTTGACACATCATTTCTGATACCATAATCTGGCAGCACTTTACAATAAGTGACAGGTCCTCACTAATTCCTTTTGTATTCACTGTAGCAACGTTAATCATGAGTGATGAACTTTGCGTATTCATATGGATGTAATAGGCAGTTCCCAAGGACTGAGACTGTAATTTAGCTTTAACCTAATGGGCACTGATTGTAACAATAAGTAATTATGTCAGCTAAATGCAGTGTTGATGGCAATTGATGACAGGAGAGAATGCCACGACACCATTTTGGAACTAAGCTTGGAATAGTCATTTGTAAAGCCGTAATGGCCAAGACGAGGAACAATGTGTCCTCTCCTGTGTATCCTATCATCCAGCTACCTTCAGCCTGGTGAGGACAATCCCAGCTGTGACAAACACCCTGTCAGATCCCTGGTTTACCACCTGGCAGCTAATTTCAAGGTAGCCAAAAATCCAGCCTGCTAGATGGATGGGACCAGTAGCACCCTGAAGCTTAAGTAAAAGGAGGGAGGCATCTCTCCTTAAATGAGGTGTTGGGAACAATTCCTTGCATCACCTTCAGGTCCTTTGGGCAAGCCATATCAGGTGACACCTGGTCAATATCTGGTAGTGTCACCTTTCCACAGAGCAACGCTTGCTGCTCCCCACAGCTGCAGACCTTGACTCTGTACGCAGCCAGGAAAGCAAGGACAGGCTACAGAAGACTGGAGACCAGTGCTGAGCTCAGAGACAGCTGAATTCAGCAGATGTACAATTAGGAAAACACAGGCCTGAGAAGTGTGCTTGATAACCTAAACCACAGCATAACTATGCCCATAGAAAGATGCTCTTGTATTACCCAGAAGGCCTGGTGTAACCTCCTTTTTGATTAGAGAGGAAAATGAAAATGGGATATTTTTAAGCCAGAATATTTAGATTTGAATTGCTTTCTTTAGAAAGGGGGAGCATGGCAAAGTCATAATAATAATCTTGTTAATGATGGTAATAAGACTGTAAGTGCTGGTGTCATCTTGAAAAAGTGATTTGTGCTGCCAATAAGAATCCTGTTCCACTGTAATCATTAATGTGGTCAAAAATGCTTGGAAAACACAAACACAGAGTAGCTATAATGAGGTAGAAAGGACATCTTCAAGGAAACAGCTTTGGGGGACTCCAGCAAGAAGTCCCTACCCCTACCATACTGTGAGGAAGAAGCCACCTCCCTTGATATTCCCAGGACCTTCAGGAAGCCATCAGCAAGTGCCTTTTTAAAAATACACAGTGAAATGACTCAGGTGCTCTATTTACTTCCCATTTTAATCAATTTCCTAAATTTGAAGCTTTTTTTTTATTATTATTCTTTTTTTTTGTTGTGGGTAGATGAGTGATTTTAAGAGAGGTTGGATAAATGCCCCCTGATGTTTAGGACAAGTGAGCTGTAGGCAAGCAACTGCCTGCAGACCTCACTTACCCTATGCATGGCAGCAGCCAGAGCAAGAAAAGGGCAATGCTGGACTTGAGGCTATTGCATGATGCTTTTGGCACCATGGCTATGGAATTCAAGGGTCAGATGAGTCTGAAAGTCACAGGGCTATCAGCTTTCCCATGTGATGTAACTATTTGTAATATCTCTGTCTTGGTTTAGAGGTCCTGGCTGGTATTTCTAGTAAGTGGGGAGACCTAGATAGAACTTGAGCTGTGCAGAAAGTGTCTTCCTTTAGTAAACCCCTCCAGTTCAGGGTGGCCTGGCTGTCACCACAACAGATATGATGAAAGCAGGGGTCTCAGTCACTCTCTATCCAGCTGCCCACTCCCTTGGTCCTTGCTTCTCTTCCCTGAGAATGCCAGAGCCCAGCTCAGGGGACACAGGAGAAAAGGTCCTGGGGAAGGCTGAAAGCACAGATGATAAAGTCAGATCTCACAATTGTGATTTCAAAGCTCAGAATCTACCTGGCAGATAACAGCAGGACAATGTTGTGCTTGCAGAGTCAGGCATGAGGTGGGGAGCTGAGCCCTGGCAGCCTCAGCCCTGAGGAGACCCAGCCCAGCATCTCTTCCACTTGCTTAGGTGTTGCAAGCTGAGCTCTGATAGCAAGAGCCAAGAGTTTCAGCAGGACAGATGAGTTAGCAGGGTTTTGGTAACACCACAGAACCCCAAGAGCTCCAAGGTTTGCACTTTAAATGGGCCATTGCTCAGGTTTTGGTCCCAGAGGTTGCCTTGCAGAAGAGGGATGTTGGCAAGGACCACGCTCCAGATGCTGGGAGGCCTCACAGGAGGGAATGTCCCACCAGTGGGGAAATCATCAGGGAGGACATCACTGCTGAGAAGAATCCATGTAAGACCTCACAGTAATCCTAAACCACTGACATCCATCACTCGCCCTGGGACTGAGTGCCAGCCTGCAGCACTGGCCATGGAAAATGGTGACAGCGTAGCAAAGAGCATGGACAGATAAAGCAAGAAACATGCTCAATGCTTTCCCTTGGTGACCAGGTTCAAAGACAAAAATAGTTGCTTAAGTCCCTGGTTGCAAGATTGGGTAAAGTACCCAAGATGAAGCTGTTATTATGGAAAATGCAGCTACAGGTAAAAATGTCTCCCAGTAGTTGCAGTTGTGCTGCTGGGGGGACACATTGCTCTTGATGTTGCGCAACCAGCTGATCTGGAGCAAGCAGGAACAGCCCTCATGAAGGTAAAGACATTGCATGCTGCCTCCCAGGAGGTGGGAAGATGAGAAGGGAGTGCTGCCAGCAGCATATCAGCATGCCAGTGATGGAGTTGACAAAATTCCCCACCTTGCTGGCCAGCCCTGACATCAAAAAGGTCTTTCATCAGTACTGTAATCACCCCTGAAATACACTGCCCACACACACAGCCACTGGGACAAGGAGGTGAGAGGAGCTGGGGAAAGTATACGAAGGACCCTTGAAAACAACAAAGTTGGAGAAAATCAGAGGATCAAGAGCTACAGTGGGAATGATGAGGAGAGATGGGCTCCAGTAGCGATGAGAGGACTGGTACACCAGGAGCTGTAGTGTTGCTCCTGTTGCCATCATCTTCATCAAATGTACTCTCTGCAGCAACTCCTTTCTTACTTCCAGTGCACTTGGCTGAGATACGGATGCTGCTTCCCAGATTAAAGCAAGACCAGACCCTGTAGGAATCACAAGCTGCCAGCAGCAGCTTGGTCATGCTGTTCCCTTGGGGATCAAGGGGACCCCTTGGCACACACAGAGCAGCAGCATCATGCCTGGTCCTGCTGCCAGAGCAGAGTCTCACAGCAGCATTTGCAGCCACCTTGGTGAGGTGTCAGCTGTGCCTGCAGTGAGTAGATTTACAAGTGCATTTAAGAACCACTAGAAGTGCATATCAGCCCCCTTTGAGACTATAACTGCAGCCTGGTGCTTCTGGAAACATCCCTGGGGTTGATCCACAGCTCCTGCAGCCCATGGCTGGTACAAGCTGGCAAGATGCTGCCAATTTACCACACTACTCCAGCTGAGAACTGGTGTCTGTGATTGCAGAGCACACCCACTGCCAGCAGAAATAACACCTTGCAGGTCTCTCTCCATCTAAAAGGTCTCAGCACCTGAGCATGTCCTCAGGTGGCTGCAGAGGTGCTTGCTGCCTCTGCCATGGCCTTAGCAGGCAAGGCTGGTGGAGCAGAGACCCAATTACTGCTCGTCATGGCCCCAGCATGGTCCAGGCATCAGGCTGATGTCAGAGCAAACTGTGACACGGCTGACGCGATGCCCAGCGCTGAGGCAGGAGCAGGGGAGCATGGGGTGATTGGCAGCCTGCAGCAAATGGTGCCAAAAGCACAAGCCCTCTGCAATTAGTGGTGCCAAAGCGTTTTCCCCCTTCCTTATGTGAGGAAGGAGGGAGACAGCAGGTCCTTGCCCAGGGATTCATCCTGGGTGGTGCCAAGCACCAGGCAGAATTTGTGCCCTAGCCACGCTCCAGCTGAGGGGCTGCCATGCAGGGAGCGGATGGCATGGCTGGTTCCAGCGAGGTGGGGGTAAAACCCGACTAGCAGCAGCCTTGGAGGCCAGCGCTAATGACAACAGCTTGTCACAAGCTACACTGTCCTCCCCTGCAGCAGATGCGACAGCCACAAAGTAACCAGGTACCCCCTACGTCCTCGCTTCCTCTCACACAAAAGTGACAAGTGGGACAGGTAATAAAAGTCCAGGCCAAATCCTTGACAGAGATCTGCTGGCTTGAGTCAGCTCAGGATGCTCATCCCTCCCTGCCAGCTTTGTTCCCAATAAATAGCCAGCCCAGCAGGAAAGGCAGCTGGCCAGAGCATGCTGCTTATCCCCAGATGTTGGTAAGAGAGCTCACACTGCCTCCATGCTTCCCTTCAACTCACCTATTGGGGTCCCTCTCCTGCACACTCAGAGGGGAAACTATGAGTACTGTGTTCAGTTCTGGGCACCCTGGTTCAAGAAGAAGGGACTACTGGAGAGGGTCCAGTGCAGGGCCACTAAGATGATTAAGGGCCTGGAGCACCTACCATAGGAGGAAAGGCTGAGAGAGATGGGTCTGTTTAGCTTGGAGAAGAGGAGGCTGAGGAGAAATCTTATCAATGCTTATAGGGGGGTGTTAGGAAGATAGGGCTAGGCTCTTCTCGGTGGTGTCCAGTGACAGGGCTAGGGGCAATTGCCCTAAAGTGGAAAGCAGAAGGTTCAACCTCAACATGAGGAAATACTTCTTCACTGTGAGGGTAACAGAGCACTGGAACAGGCTTCCCAGGAAAGTGGTGGAATCTCCATTTCTAGAGACTTTCAAAAGCCGCCTGGACTTTTTCCTATGTGATCTACTCTAGGCCATCCTGCTCTGGCAGGGGGATTGGACTAGATGATCCTTAGAGGTTCCTTCTGACCCCTACCATTCTGTGATTCTGTGAAACTGAGGCATGACTTAGCATCCCCTCCCAGTTACCCCCATCTCTGCAGCCATGCTCTCAGCAGGGCACAGGGAGCCATCCTGGGAGCACTGACACAGCCCAATGCACCAGGGGAGCAATGAAAGCCCCACTTGGACATCTTCAACAGTACCTCCTGACCACCCAGAGGTTTACCTCCCACAGGGTTTTCAACCAGCTAAAGCCAAACCTTTCTTTCACCATAAGCCCTCCGTAGTGCCCCTCTGCTGACTGCAAACCCCTCGTTTATTCCACAGCCCAAATTATACTGTAAAAAGCAGAGTTGTGGTGGTTAACAACAAAATAAGAAAGGAAGAATAGTATCAAGTTGCCAGTGGCTTGGACAGGGCCACTTGAGCAGCTCTGCCTGCACCCCACTGGCCACTGCTCAGCAGCTGGTGCCCAAGGACAGTTGAAGGATGGGTGATAGCACTGAGGCCAGCAGCAGTGAGGGGTCCTTGCTGTTGCCTGCTGCTGAACCCTGCCTGCTAACAGCTTCATTCCACCATTGCATTGCTGAGCACCCCTGTGACCCAGCTGTACCACCTCTGCAACACAAGATCTGGTGAGTGCTCCACTATCTTTTTTCCTGATCTGGGTGGATCTGGGCAGTCACTGACCCATGACTGGAACTGCTTCTCCCTTTTCCCACAGGACAAACCTCCCCTTCCACTGCTCAAGCACCTGTAAACTATAGATAGTTTACACTTCCGCACCTTGTATTCTCTCCTGCTCTCTCGTTATTGACCTGAATTCCTCTTACATCAAATAGGAGCATCAGGCACAGTTTCAGGCTAGCTGTAGGCTCCCTCTTTCCTTTTTCATTCTGTGTCTGCTCCAGCTTCCTTCCTGGAAAAGCTCTGAGGATTTCTGTTCTCCACAGGTCTGTAGCAAACCATCATTTAGTACCAGGAGGAGAGAGCTAGATTTCCATCACAGCATTATGTTGTTTCCAATTCTGTCACAAATCCTGAACTTCTGCTGTTCTTCTTTAAATCTCGGGAGATGAATCTTCTGGACAAGGAAAGACTGCCTACTGAAAATTCAGCCTCTAAAAAGTGCACAAAAGGAAACAGAGGGCATTTAGGAAATCAGAATCATTTAGGAATCAGAAGCATTTAGGGGCTGAGTAGACTCCCCTACCAGGCAAGGGCTGCACCCCTGTGGGTCACATCCCTGTGGGTCACAGGAGGCATTAGCTGTTGCTGCCACCTGAGCCCACACTGTGATGAGGATAAATAAAGGATTTTAATCTCCGGGGCTGGAATTCACACAAAAAGCTGGAAGTTAGAGCGAGCTCAAAGGCAAAGCTTGCCACTCTCACATTAAACCTCCTTCTCCCCACTTTCACTTCCCTGCGGGACGTCTCCCAGCTGACAAAGCTCTGGGCCAGCGCAGACCCTTCTGAAATGACACCAATTTCCAGCAAGGGGAATGCTCTTCTAGTGCAGGGCAAGCAGCTGAAGTGCCATCAGGAGAGACAAAGGCGCCTGGCAAACTTTGAGAAATGCCTCTCATTATTTACAGAACGACACAAGAAAACTTCAGACTGAAACAAGAAAGGCAATTAGTTTCCTGTACGGAAACAAAGAGACATCTGTGCCAAGTATGCTAACATATACACAAGGGGCAGGTATACAGTACATGAGGAATTTCTTCCAGCTGCAAATCCACCCCCAAATTCTCAAGTCAATCTTGAGTACTACGACGCTCAGCAATCCTCTTAAAAGTGTCCAGATGCTTTAATAACTTAATTCTAATCTTCTCAGACAACATTTTCCATTTAACTGCTGAAACACTGGAATAAGAGAGAGGGGTCAGGACTGAAGAGTCATGGTGGGGAATAGCAGACCTGGTCTGGAAAGTCCAAGAAGCCCAGTCCAGTAATGCCAGACCCAAAGTCACCACGGGTTTTGCAGGGTGCATCCATACACGGCCTGGACGTGGAGATTGTGAGCCTGTTTACATGCCCCAAAGCATGCTCTCCCACCTGCCCTGCTGGTTCTCAGCCCCAGTGGAGTGGGACTCAAGGGTAGACCTTACAAATAGAAAGAGCTGAACTTCACTGGTGGCTTGGGCTGTTGGGCACATCACACCCAGCTCAGGCTAGGTCAGATGCATCCAGACTCCACCAATTGGGTCTGTGCTAAAAATGCTTTAAAAGCTCAAGGTCTCATCCTCCAGAGTGGCTTGATTAAGGCAACATCTTTCAGAGGGATGAAGGTTTTGGTGGGGAAGATTTGCTGGCTGGGACAGCACTGGAACAGGCTGTCCTGAGTGGTTGCTGACTTTGCATCCTCAGAGGTTTGCAATGTTCAGCTGGACCAAGCCGTGGCCAACCTGATGTAGCACTGAGGACAGTCGCACTTCCAAAGAAAGCTGGTGCTGGAGACCTTCAGGAGTTCTTTCCAAATAACATTTTAATGTCAAAGTCTGGCTTTAAAAGCCCCTTACCTCCATGCTGCACTGGCAAGTCTGATCCAGCCCTGCTGCACATCACATCCTACCCCCAGATACCCCCAGCTCCTGCTCCCAACAGATTCCTCCAGAGTTCCCATCTGAGCCAGCTACCTTTTAGACAACATTTTCTCCAGATTGCTTTAAACAAGCGAGGAAATTTTGGTGACACTTTAATACATAAAGTGCTCCTTATTTTCTCTATGCCAAAGAGCAGTGCTTTCTAACACACTTTCTGAGTTAACATCAGGTGTTAAACAGACGCACGCATTGTTTTAGCAGGAGCCCACGTTTTATAATAGGCTTTCTATCTAACAGCTTGATATAGCCTCTTCCATTAAGCATTTATTGCTAATGCATTGTAAAGTGTAACATGCTATATATGCTATTAAAGAATGAAGCTGCCATGTACTCACCCCTTAATAATGAAACACTTATGAACGGGAACCTTAGGTTAAAGAGTTGTGAATTAAGTTTAATCTCAAAGAGATCATCTAGCACTCTGCCAGTGTATTGCGGCGCACTGTCAGCAGGAGGGCTAGGACCTGAGTCCCCTGGGAAAGTGCTCCTTGCCTTTACTTTGGAGAAGGCCTTGGTGAAAATGCTCCCCAGGCAAGAGTTCGGCAAAACACCACTTGACTGCTGAGGATCCAGAAAAGCCAGATAGAGCTCTTCCTCAGAGGGACTCCCAGATAGCCACATGCCCTGATTATTGACTTTCTGATATTTCAGTATAAACCCCAATCATTAGAAACCCTTTTAGATGAGACACATCTCCACCTGAGCATTATCATAGTTTTTTTTTCTTTACTATTCAATTAAGAAAAAAAAATTAACCTCTTTAAAAAATGGAGCAAACCCCCTTCCCCTTGCAAGTAGCAGGATTTTTTACACAATCTTTGCCTAGATAAGTGAGCCCTGGGCACAAGGAGCAATGACCTGATACTACAGGGTTCAGCCACAAAGGCAAACAGTGTCAAGACTGTTCCTTTGGCAAGAGAAATAGTCTCAATCTTTTCCCTCCTGCTGGTCTCACCTTCCCAGGGACCTATTTATACACATGCTGCTGCACAGCAAGTCCTGCCTTTGTTCCTTTTCCCTGTTTATGAGTTGCTGAAAAAGTGAGCCCCACATCTCCAAAACATCGCCCTGCAAACCCTAGAGCAGGGTCTTGGATCTGCAAAGGCAGGAGAGGAACTTTTGGTTGGTGCAAAAGACTGACTTTTTTCACACCCACCTCCCCCCTAGTATTCAGAGGTTATGGGACACCCAACTCCCATGTGTGTCTTTGAGGAGTTGTATTTATTGAGGTGAGACTGACCTTAGGCTGGGTGGGGAGATGGTGTATTCAGAGAGCTTGTTCTGCAAGGGTCAGCTTGGGATAACGCAGCTTCCACAGGGGAAAGGATGAGGAAGACTCTAGTCTTCAGTGGCACAAGCCCTGCCAATCTTGTGCCTGCTAGGTTTTTGCCCCACATCCTGACATTTTTCCAGTGACAGAGCCTAAATGACAACCCCTAGACCTTAGTAACATCTCTAGGGTGAGCCAAATGGCAAAGCATTTTGGATAGTCTGCTTTTTTTTTTAAAAGATGCTTTTAAACAGAAGTGCTCTGGGTGCCTGAAACTCAAAAAAAAAACCCTCTCAGGTTCTTGAAGAGTTTTCTATGTGATGAGGAAGCCCAGTCCTGTGCCCGTTTCCTCTCCATCCACATTACCAGCAGTTGTCTTGGTGGGAGGAGGAACTTCAGCACATGGTGACGGTTGTGTCAGGCTTCACCCCTGCCCAGCCAGCCCTCATTCACCCAAGATGTGCCACCTTAGGACAACCTGCATCTTGGGAAGGAAGAGCAATGAGGATCAGCCATGTGGCTTCCATATAACCACAACAGCAGCGTTAAAGACACAGCAGCACAGGCTTCAGGGACAAAACACATACCTTGAGGTGTTGGTGCAGTTTCTAGTTGTGTCTTCTGATACTGCTGGGATGCCCAAGGGTTCACACATAGGGACAGCCACAGCCCATGAGGAAGATCCCAACTGAGGTCCTCTACCTCTCTGGATAACACCCAAAGGGGCATCACCCCTCTTTAGATCATGCATTTTCTACACTTCTGTGAAGTTTCTGCTAATGAAGAGGGAAAAGGTTCATCTCAAGCTGACACACCAGTGCCCTCAACACTCATGGCAGTGAGCTCAGAAAGGCTCACTCCTCTTGGCCCACTGGACCCTGCGTGGGCACAGAGGATCCCATAAAATCTCCCCAGACATGGCTGCTTGAGCCCAGATAGGCGCTGGGTCTTGGTGAGCACACCATGGTGTTGCCTTCCTCCCCCCATGACAATAGCCTTTCTTTTCGGTGCCCGTGGTTCCCTTTGTGTTTACGATAACAGAGGGATGCTTTATTGCATTTCGCTCAGCCCGCTGCCATGGCAACCGGCAGTTGCTGCGCGCTGTAAAAATAACCCTCCTTCTTTGATAGATTTCACTTGAGTGAAAATAACCCTTAAAAATAGGTTGAAATTTCCATACTAACTCTTCCAGGAGGTTCCAGGGAGGCAAGGATGAATTGCAGGATCTACTGATGGGACACAGGGTGCCACCCCAGCACCTTCCAGCCTTGGCCCAGAGCTCCTGCAGAGGAGCCCATAAGGATGCTTTTTGTGAGTGACCACTAGCCAGTCCCCCCGAGTTATGGCAGTGCTGGTGACATGGGGAAAGGGCCATGCCCACCATCACTGATGTGGCCCTTAGTGCAGTTTCTGAATGGTCATACCAATGGATGGGCCGATCTCCAGGGCTTCTTGGTATTTATTGCAAAGAGAAGAGATGGTGCCCCCTATATGACCACTACAGGGGCCTGATTGGGCACTTCAGCTTTATCTTCTCAGCTCCTGTGCATCAGGAACTCAAAAGATTTTTGCTTCTCTCCATCAGCCTGTAAGCATTTTACAGTTGGCCATCACTAGGAAGCTTCAGCGTGGGTTTTGGATGAATAGATCAGACCAGGTGAACAGCCAGCATTGGATCTCTCTGCAGAACAAAGCACCTTTCATGCCTGGGAGAGCTGTAACGGGCAGCTCTTCACAGGCCCCATGCCCAGACTCTCAGGGGCAGCAATGCAGTGAGATTCATGGGCATGACATGTGCTGATGCTAGGGGAGACTCAAGTTTCCTTTCTTTGCTTCAGCGCATCTGTACTGGTCCCAGCCACCAGAAACATATTGAGAACATTACTCTGGAGCAATGAAGGTGTTGCTCTCACACCCACTCTTGACTCATCCTCAGCCAGGAAGGTCTTTTTTTTTTTTCTTTTTTGGGTCTTTCCTTTTTGTTCTCCCAACCACTCAACTCTTCTTCCTCCAAATAAAAGCCGATTCACATTTTAGAGGTGGCCCCCAAATCCTCCCATGAGTTTAGGTGAGTCGAACCATAAGAAGTGGAGTAATGAGATTATGATTAAAAGCACACCTTGATAGTGAGGCATCCATCAAGCTGTCATAGAAATCGTATCTCGGAGGCTGCTCTCATCAATCTGACCTTTCAATTATTACCCAGAGTTCATGACTCTAAGTGTATATAATTCCTACCTCAAATCTGAGAACACACGCCTTTGTTTTGGGGTTTTTTGGGCTTGCCTTGTGCTTGGCTGTGCGAGGTCTCCTTCACCAGTGCATGAGCAATGCTTCGCAATGCAAATTAACTTTAAATGGCTCTTCTCTCACCCAGAAGATTGGGAACCAGATCAAGACACCACCAGGGCACCAGAAGAAGGCTGTTTGAAATCTTTATCAATGTCTTTGGGGCTTTTTCTTAGCTTTTTTAAAAGACAGGGACCACTAAGTCTAACTCCACACCCTTCTTTGGCTTGTGTCCCCACAGAGAGGCAAGGCTGCTCCAGCCAAACCACAGCACATGCCCAACCGTGGGGAAGGCTCCTCCAATCTAAGCAGGACAAGCTTACCCAGGCATCAGCACAGATGAGATTTTCTGTCCAAACACCACTGAAAAAACTCTTTTGTGTGAGTTACACCCCAGACAAGACGGTATTTCAGGAGTGGGATAGAGCCTAATTCAGCTTTTCATTGGCAACACTAAGAGGATTCCTCTACATTTCTCTAGGACTAGAGCACCACTCACCTCCAAAGAGCTCCATGCACCCCACCCCACCATCTGTGCAGTTTTGGGGTTCTCATGATAAGACACAATTTGCTTGGCACCAGCCTGACACTTTGCTGGGTCCAAGTGAGTTTCCACAGGGCACAGTTGCGAAGCAATTAAATCGCTCAATCTTATTCGTACCCCAACACATGTAGGACATCAGACTGTGTCCACAGGGAGTGTCCAGTGCCTGGGAATGGGGCATCCTCTTGCTCCCTGCTAGCTCCACTAACAGAACAACAAAGAGGAGCTGGCTCTTCCTAGTACTGCAAGTTAGGAAGTTGTTCCTAGACCAAATAAAACAAATGAAGCCATTTACTTCATATTTTTCCTCCAAAGGAACCATGTATTTTTTATGAATAAATTTCCCTGCTACCTACCTAGTGACTTTTCACAAACAAAATACAGTGTGGGAGAAAAGAAATCTCTGGTTGGTAGATAAAGGGCAGAGGAAATAGAAATGCTTTGATTTGAGATCTTTGACAAATCCAGCCCTGAAGACATTTTGATGGTATTTGTATTACTGGAGGGTCTGCACAGCCTCTGATCACAGCTTTCTTGTATAAGTACTGAATAGAAGATCTCTTGCAAAAATCTCTGTGCTGCTCATATGATTGAAATTGTGGGTAGGTCCATAATGAGAGCCTCAAAAACAACCCTGGAGACTTTTCACGTGACCCTCAATTCTGCAGCGAAGTTGTTCAGGTGAGACCAGAAGAGATTCTGTGAGTCAAAGACACTCTCAAAAGAAGGAGCAACTTTCAGAAGTTACCCCGAGGCCAACAGGACATAAGGACATTTATCTGCCAACACCTGCTAATCCAGGCAGCCATTTGCAGTGAAGCTGAAGGTGGATAGAATACCCACTCCCACACTGTAGGACAAACCTCCCTCCATCATATCCTCCTCCTGCCCAGCTGGCATCACTGCAGGTCCGTGTCTAAGCCTCCATCATTACTGGCAGGCAAGATGCCTTCTCCAGGGAGAAAACACTTAGCAATGTTTCAGGCACAGTTCTGCTTTCAAAGCCTTACTGAATGAAAACAGTAATGCATCCCCAGTGCCCAACTCAGTCATGAGTGAGGACAGACATCTTCAAGACAAGCATGCATAGGCCATGGGGTTTTTTTGACACAACTATTTCACCAGTTCCATTTTCTGCACTGCAGAGCTCTGAGCACTATTCCACCAATTCCAGTTTAAATGCTTTCAGAGCACGGATTTCCTAAAAGTCACCCAAAAACATTTAATCTAGCTGAGGGACCAGATGCATCTGCATCATGCTGCTTGGTGCAAGCCTTGAGAGGCTGAGCCCAGCACTCACAGCCCAGCTCCTTGTGCCTTGCAAACCCCAGGCCCTTCAGGACTGGTTCCATCTTACTCCTGGAAGTCCAGTGCATGTTCCCCCCTGTTCAAGCAACAGGTCATATAGCCACACACCACCACTGTCCTTTCTCACCTGTCTGGTAGCCACAATAAAACAAGCAGCCTGGAGGCCACTAAACCTGAAGTGCAGCCACAGGTTGCTCCCTCAAAGCCTAGCGTCCCCATGTCTCTTGTGCCAGAAGAACCATAAGGTCCTGATGACAGCACCATCTGGAGCACCTTTGCCACAGAAAGGAGCTGAAACCTGCAAAAGCACCACTTCTATTTTTCCCATTCTCCCAGACTAAACCTTCACTATCAGGAATCAGGTCTCTGATGTCTTAGATAAAGCTATTTCATTTACATCTTCATAATGTCTCAAAAGAAAGAGGCTAATCACAGTTATCAATATGAAACAAGACAATGGGCTCGTGCACACACTGAGCAGGCAGTGTCCACCTGTGTTTTTCACAGATGGTAGCTCTTTTTCTGCATGCTGGGAAAAAGAACTCCTCAGGGCAGGGTCTCCTGCTCGGTCCGTAGGTGAGCATCCAACACAAAACCTCTCACTCACAAAAGGCAGCCCCTTTGGCATTGGCCAAGTGGGGAGGAGAGGCCGTGAGCTGTGCTGCTACTGACAGGGAAGTTCACTCTTTCACAGGAGCAATGGGGCCGGTACATTCGCATTTCACCTCCATGCAACCACAATGATGCTTAATGCCTCCCTTAAGGTGGTAACCACAGCTGAACTATGCTGTGCAGGAAGGCTCTAATCCTGCACTAATTTATTTTATCAAAGTAAAAAGACGAGCATCCATGGAACACCAGAGACTTCCTGTTCTCAAGGTCCCAGCAGAAGGCTGCATGATCCCTTTGTAAAGAGGGTGGGTGGTGGTTGTTTTTCTTCTTCCTTTTTTTCTTTTCTGCCAAGAATATGAAATTAATAAAACAGGATTAAGGGAGATATGGTTTTAACTGATTCCTTAATCCCAGAGAATAATTAATGAGAGCAATGCACCACTTGGCTCGACTCTCACCACATTTGAATAATAAATAGCATCCACCAAAAAAAAAAAAAAAAAAAAAAGGAGGAGGAAAACAGAGCAAGAAGAAGGTTGAGCTGTAATTTCTTCATGCAAAGCACTTTTGCCATATGTATGTGCGCATCACTTTCCAGTCTTGGATCCCAAAAATAGAGAACAGAAAAAAAGCAGAGGCCAGTTCTGGTCACACACAGATGTGTTTAAGCCAAGATTTATGTGAATCTCTACACATTTAAGAAACAAAATACCAATAAATGTCTAGATAAGTTACCAGCATTTGGCCTCGCATCAGCCAAGACTGACTTAGGGACTGAGATCCTAAAGCAAGGTGCCATCCTCAGCCAGAACCACTCGCTCCTAACTTGAACTCCTGCAACACTCATCCTCATGTTCCCAACCATACCATGTGCCAAAGGTCTGGTCTATTACAGAAGAAGCTCTGTAAAGATGCTGCAGATGGGATTTAGGCCACTGAACTTGAAACATCTAATCGATGTTTAACTCTCTGATTATCTGCAGGGTCTTCTAATCAATGGAGCAAGAGTATCTGGAGTCCTCCAATTTAGGCAGCTATTTTGTGGTGCGAGGAAACATCTTTCCGAAGTATTCCACATAAGGAAAAGGAGCACTCTGAGACCAAATATTTCTTTTAAGTTCAATTGTGTCCCTACTGCCTTGTTTTGGAGATGGAATATGCCTTCCTAGGGCTTACTCCAACAGTTCCCAGTGTTCACAATGTCTCAGAAATATCTCCAAGCTCTTGGCCACTGTTCACCTACAGACCAAGCAGAAGACCCTGCCCTGAGGAGTTCTTTTTCCCAGCATGCAGAAGAAGAGCTACCATCTGAGAGAAACATAGCTTCTCAAATGATGGTCTCATCACTGATTCTTAAGTTTCTTGACTTGAAGAGGAACCGAGGATACTCTGCAAGGAGTAATTTTTTTTAACTGATACATAGATATCAATAATGGACCTATGTCAGGTTTTCATATAACATCACCTTATAGAATCATAGAATGGTTTGGGTTGGAAGGGACCTTAAAGATTGTCTAGTTCCAATCCCCCTGCTATGGGCAGGGACACCTTGACCTAGTCAAGACCAAGGCATCCCACATTTGGGAGTAGAATGCCCTAGATCCTAGAAGAGCATCTTAGCTTTGGAGGCCCACAGCAGCTGACCGGGTGGGAGGTCAGAGATGTAAGGAGGAACATCTGAATAAACATGGCCTCATCCCTGTCTGCAGCCCTTGTTAAGGCAGGGCTTTGCTTTGAACTCCTTCCTGATGAAATGATTAATGAATGCCATGCAGACCTCTTCCCTTCCTTCCTCAGCTTTCACCTGCCACACAGAGCAATACCAAATGAGGTGATCATGACAAACACAGCTCTAATTCTTTATTAATATTAATCAGAGGCAACCTTTCCATTGACACCAGAACCAGGCAGGGAGGGGATAACACCATGGCTGTGACATTTCTTGGGCAGGCAATTTTTTTATTATTTTTAGGGGTTTTTTATCTTGTACCTTCCCCCCCCCCCCCTTTAATATGGGTTAGTGATACCTTGTACAAACAGAGGAAGGAAGAAGCTGATTAAATAGCAGAGTTGGAGCATAATGAAAGAAAAAGCCCACTGCAAACATGTGCTGATTGTTTTAAATGGGAGGCACCGGGAGGTGGATTTCAGGTGATACCGTGGTGGCTCCTCTCATAATCCCAGCTAAAGCAGCATTACAGATTTCAAGCTCAGAGTGAATTTCATCCAGTCCCCACTGGTGGAGAAAGGCTTAGGCAGGAGAGCAAAACGCAGCCCCATCTTAGGCCAACATCAGAGTGGGGTGGAAGAACTGCAAAGCCACACAGCTCCCCTTAGCTGAAAGGGGCCCCTTCCTTGTGCTGCCACACCAAAGCAGAGTTATTATGCATAGTGGTATGGACACAGATCTCACCGGTCAGGTCCCCATCAACATACGTACTTGCTGGTCACATGTGGCCTGGCTTGAGAGATGAAGAGGGAGACTAGGGTCTTGCATGCTCCCCAGGTTACCTGCAAGATTTGCACCTTTACATAGCAGCTGGAGGTGGGTTCACATGAGCACCAACTTCTTGAGATCTGCAAGTAGTAAATGAGCATGAGGTTTGCAGGGTCACGAGAGTTTTTTGTGGGAGAAGCTACCCAATCCATGAGGATCAGAGACAACCACATCCCCCTTGTTACCCTGGGGACGCTGGAGCACTTTCCTCCTGCTGGGAGGGTGATCACTGATCATGAGCTCTAGGCAGGCAGGACCTACAGGATTCCTTCACTGTCCAGTTGTTGATTTTCTAGGTTTCCCCATTCTAAGAGCCACAGGACTGCAGAGAGATTTGCAGAGAGAAGCCCCTGGTTCTCAGCTGAGTGCAACTTCTCTCTCTCTTTCTGTCTCTTAAAACAAATAGATTTTCATTGAAATCAACATATCTTTCTGAATTGAATAGGTTTTCATGGGGACAATAAATTTCTTCAAAACAATGCATTTTTATTACAACATATTTTTGTTCAAACCAATACTTTTTGACAACCAGATATTAATGACCAGGCCAAAGCCATAAATTTGCCTCAAACTATGCGTTTTCTCATGGCAGGAAATAATTTTTCTCATACAAATACATTTTTATTTGAATCAATCCTCTTTTTTTCCACACACCCCCCGCCTCAAAATCAAATGTATTTCTGGGAGGGAAGCAGGAAAGTTGTGTACCCAGGAAAGCCCCTTCATTCCAAGAGGGATCAAGCACTTGCGAAGGCTGTCTCACTCCCACCCTCCCAGGCCCAGAAGCTCCACAGGCCCCTTGAAGCTTCAACATAAACTCTGTTTTTCCTGTTGTCAGCACACCTAAACCATCACCCAGCTGCTGGTAGGTCCTACAAGACCATAGCTGATGTCTCGCTCCCCTTACCCTGCTGTTTGCTATCTGTGTGAAAACATGTTTGCAGAGCCTGGTTAAGTAATCCTCTCCTCTCTTGCACTTGTTTCTGCACTATGGCTCACCCCAGAATCTG
Source organism: Ceryle rudis (assembly GCA_033439905.1). Lineage (NCBI taxonomy): Eukaryota > Metazoa > Chordata > Aves > Coraciiformes > Cerylidae > Ceryle > Ceryle rudis. Next base: position 20,070 of record JAAGNO010024457.1, read on the forward strand.
CTGAATGCAACAACGGACTACCCTGCTCCTTGTACACCCTGGACAGTCCCATGCGGTCAGTGGTGCTACAGGACCCCTGGATCTCCCCACCACCCCTTAACAAGGATTGAATATCTTCCCCAGGGAGCTGGGCAAGGAAGAGCAGGTCTCAGCCTCTCTGCTGGATAAAGAACCCAGGGGATGTCCTGTCCTGTGTCCCAGAGGGTCTTGGCGTTCATCTCAAATGCAGCTCACCCAGCCCTGGGAGAGATCCTGGGATGGAGCACAGCATGGGTGCAGATTGTCCAAAGAAACCACACACTGCAGAAACAAAAAAATCATCCTGACAGAGGATGAGGGCAGTTTGAAGCCCAGGAGAGGGTGGGCTGCCACAGCAGGGGTCCCTGCATGGGGCAGAGGTGCTCAAGCAGGGCAGCCTACACTGGCTGTAGCTCAAGGGGTCCATATGGACCTGCTGGGTGGCTGCAGCATCCTGCGGCAGCACAAGGACCGTCACAGTGACTTGCTCGGTTCACCAGGGCAAGTCCTGCTGCAAGCTCTGGGCTGGCTGGTGTAGAGAGGTTCCTGTCCATGTGTTATAAGCGGAGCCACACTCAGAGGACTTTTCCTTAGCAGGTCATTGCCATCACCTCTGAAGAAGCATTGGGTTGCTCTTGGGTTTGGAAGACTGTTTCATCCAAGGCAGCTGCAGCAAGCCACTGGAGAGATGCACAGGAGACAGACATGCACCCTCTTTAGTCCTGCAGATACCTCCCCTTGTAACTCACCTCCCAAACGCCTCCAAGTCTACACAAGGTTCCTGAGCCCCTGAGGGCCAGCCCTTCGCACCAGGGATGTTGGTGCTGCACAGCTCTAGCCCTGCCTTGTGGTGGGCTGAGCCCCACAGAGCTCAGCACTCACCCAAAGCACATGACATCAAACTAATTTCAGCCAGAGATGCAGCTCCAGCAGGGTAGGCCAGAATGAGGCAGGAGGAACTGGGACAAGGAACTGGTGGCAGGGTTCAGTTTGCTGGAATTGCAAAGGCTTTGGCTGCTACTTTTACTACTGATTCAAATCCAGACTAGGATAACCCCTTATCCCCTCCAGTCCCTCATTTTGTCAGCTGACTGTACCCAGACACAGTCCCTGACTTCAGCAGCTGCCCACACTTACGCACCTCTAAGCAGTAATCAAGAAAAATCATTTTTTGGTAGCAAGTAGCTGCATTCAACTGCCTGAAGCCACATTTCAAGCTTGCCCAGGGATCCCAGGGCACTTCGAACATCAGGGGCTGACAAGGGTTCATTTCCCGTGGCCCCCGTTGGCCACTCTTTGTTGAGCTTCCCCAGTCCATGTAAACATGCTAATTGCTTGGGCTCAGCACAGGGCTGGATGCCGCGCTGTTTGTTTTCCATTGAATAGGATTAGGGATTCTGACACCAATGATTAATCGCCGTGCTGCAGACGGCTGACGAGCCCGGGGAAGGCGTCCTCTCTGAGCAGAGAGCGCGCACAATCTCTGCCAAGCAGCTGCGCTGACTTCTATCTAACCCTCTGCATCTTGCCCTTTATCTTCCGTCTTCTCCCAAAATGTCTCATGTTCACCAAACCAACCCCAGGTTGCCCAGGAGGCAGGGGGAGACGGAGTCTGGGAACGCCCAGAGACAACAAGCAGCCCTGTGTTCAGCCACAATGATGCCCTGTCCCATGTTCCACTTTCCTACATGGGCTTATCCCCTGTGTCCCATGCTGCCAAGAACCCTCTCAGAATGCTGCAACACCTCAGCCAGCCCTTCTTAGCCTTTTTCTTGATGACCAAGGAGACTCACACAATTTTTTCCAGCTCCCATCATCCTGGTGTCAGGGCATGGTAACATCTCTATCGGCACACAGCAGCCATGTCCCCTCACCAAGCTCCACAAGGCCACTAAGTGTTCCACCACTGTTTGAGCAGATGCCTGCATATAGGACCCGAGTCCTGCTGAGGACACAACCAAGGCAGCCCCCTCACAGTGCAAAACATCAAACCCTCAAACTTTCTGCACTCGCAGACATGTAGGGTCATGCCGAGGGGACACACTCTTTGCGGATGAGCCCAACACTACCACTTCCCAGCTGTGAGAGCTGGATGTGCAGCATTCCCACATAAGCAAGCTGCCCCGTGTGTGGCCAACAGCCCTTCTCTACAAACACAAAGGTGGCACCAGTGAGGCCACCCAGTCCGAGAGGATCCATGTTCAGGCATTAAAGTCTGAAGGAGTTGTGTTCCATGCTGCAGCTCCCAGTCAGCTGTTTGGGGCGCTGTTATCCTCCTAAACACAACTCCAGCATCCCTTCTGCTCACCATGCCAGCTGCTCTTCTTACAGCAGCCCTTTCCCTCCCATGCAGGCATCCCTTTTCCTGCACAAATGTACCCATCTTTCAGGGTCACACCAAGGCTCACCTTGCACTTGGCCCTGCTCAACATCCTACAGACAGACAGGGTTAAAGGTGCCCTGCAAAGGGCACAGAGCACCCAGCGCTAGTCCCGAGTCATCTTCGAAGTCCAGAGGACCACCAGGGACCTAAGCAAGGCAGAGAAGAGCAATGGGAGCACTGAATACCTTTGCCACCTTCACCCTCTGCTTGTGGCTTCAGCATCACCTCTGTGCTCATGTTTTCCCCAACAGCAAGTGAAGGGATGAAGAGAAAGAAGAGGGAGAGGAGGAAGGCTGAAGAAAGCAGCCTTGCAGGAGGCAAAGCATGCCATCAAAAAGTTGCCATCTTTGAGATTGCCTCTTCTCCTGACCTTGCAGAAGGAGCACTGGAGGCAAATCCACCCATCTCTGCCGGTGCCTTGTGCGACATACTGTCACTCAGACAAGCGACATTCTTAATGGGTTTGTGGGAAAGGCCTGGCCTGCCTTTCCATCTGTACCTTCTGCCGGCTCCCCTCTCCAGCACTGCCTCCCCATACGACATTCCCTTGAATTATTTAGACTGGTAAATCTTCCTGCATCTCACATCTTTAGTCCATCTGTTAGCCGGGGCTTTGCCTTTATAGGAACTGTCCTTTATGCATGCCGGCATCTGTCAACAGTACACTTGCCTCTTTTATTCATGATCTTCCGTGGGAGATGGTACAAGCTGCAGAAATGCCTCATTTCTGGTATGCATTTCATTTTAATGGAAGATTACATGACTGGGGCCCATTTTATTACTTCTTGCCCTGCACATTCATCCATCACGAGCCCCATTTGCTGAGCCTGCACTGGGACGGCAGCCATCAGCCTGCTCATGTTGGATTCCTCCCGTGCCGCTTTCTCCCCCCCTTCGGGATGGGGAGGAAACGCACTGCGCTCGAGGAGGGGCAGGTTAGCAAAGGGGAAGCAATCCGCCGCCGGGGCTCAGGGTTAAGCCAGAGTGGTGGCTAATCCAAGCAGGTTCTGGGAAATGGGCCTGGCAATCCAACCGGTCTCACCCTGACGCATGTCCCCTGCATCCATATTCACCTTCACGCAGTCCCTTTCCCACCCACACCACCAACGGGTATCAGAGGCACAGATCGGAGGGTCTGGTATGCCAGGGCTCTTTGGAAAGACCACACGCCCCCAAAGTAACACACACACGCTCCTCAGCTCCCCTCTCCAGTGACTGACAATTCCCACTCCACTCCTCCCTTGCACACACACACACACACACACAGCACATGCACTCACTGCACACACTGCACGCGCACTGCGCACACGCAGCACCAGGAGCAGCATAAATAAGATCAATGTGAACCAGCAGTGGTAATTAACCTGGCGGTGGTATTTGCAGTCTCTCTCTCTCTTGTAAGGAAGGTTGCATGCAATTAGTGAAAACATTTTGGACTGGGAACAGCGCCAGTTTGCTCTGTCCTTTCTTTCAACTCCCACAGAAACTCGAGGACCCCTGATTATCCTCCAGATTGAAAAAAATAAAACCCCAGTAAAACACACTCCACTTCTATTCTGCGTTTCCCTGAATTCAGAGCTTACTGTGACAGGAGGCAGCAAGAAGGGTCAGAGGGGCCAGAGATGGAGGTGACCTCTTTAGAGACCTGGGGACCTTCCCCAGCCCACAGTCCTCTTGCATCATGAGGTACAGGTTGCCATTTTAACCCAGAAAACAGTGTCTGTCCTCAGAAATGCTAGCCACAAGACATTACCTCAAGGACAATCGCTTCACCACCTTATTCACACAAGAAGGTTGCTCCTTTTCCACCAAATACATGCTCTGAAAGCAGGTTAGGTCAACCCTGGTGTCTCATGGGGATTAAGCAACGCTTCTAGTTTAATTTGGTTATGAAACCTGTCTAAGATGAAGTCATGTGAGCCAGTCCTCAGCTGAGACGACAAGACTGAGACTCCTTGGTAGGCTCCAAAGCATGGAAAACCTGACCAACATCACTGTTGGCTGGGATGCCTGTTCTGTGTGGGGAAGGAAAATGATCAGCTTTTGATAAACAAGGAGTCCTGTGGAAAAGTCAGTATTCTTGTGCAACCTAAAATATTAGTACATACAGGAAAAAACCCAACCAACCAACCAAACAAGTTGTCATAAATAACATACTAACTACCAAAGTGAAAATTCAGGAGAACACAGATGCACCTGGAGAAGAAATACTTCAGCAACTGTCTCCAAGCCAAATGGGATGAGCTGGAAGAGGCCAAGTGGCTCCTGCAGACAGGGGACAAGCCCTCACCAGCAGCTGCTCCTACATAGGAGCAGCTCTTCAGAGCTGGTTGGAGAAACCTGAGAGCAAGAGCTACTCACCCAGCAGCCAGGAGGAAGCAATACCACCCGTGTCCCATATGGCAAGAGAAACCAGCAAGAGTCTGGGCGAGCGGCTATAGCAGAGACTAAGGGAAACAGAGAAAATGTGATCAGATACATTTCACAAGGTTGCTTAGCTAAATGGTCATTGTCATTTTAATTTAATATTCAAAATAACTTTAACTCTGTCCTCAGCACCTCCCTCTAGTAGATACTCTCCATATCGTAACTAGTCCACCCTGATGGTATAACTCAGCAATTTCCTTTCAGAAATCAATGAGAACAAATGAAAATTTAATATATTCTCCAGACAACCCAACTCCCTTCTCTCCCCCATGGTAAATAAATAATGTGCTAGTCAAATGATGGATGGAGTGCTCGGAGACCGGTGGCCGAGTGCTATTAGGGGCTGGGGAAGGTTGGTGAAGTGGAGATGTGGTCTAGAACAGGATGAGATGGTGGCTGTGGGTGATTCAAGCACATAAAGAAGCCAGGAGTGAGATGGGAGGTGCAGGGAGGTTTCTGCTGGGTGCAGGAAGGGAGAATGGAGAAGACTGTGTTGTCTTGTTATGGATTGCTTCACAGGGGATTATTTGGTTTCTCCACCACACACATGGCTAGAACCAAAGCCAATGAGAAAAAACAAGCAAAACTGGGTGGATGTGAAATTTTGGCCTGTCTGGTAGGAAGTGGATGGAGGAGGCAGCGAACAGTCTGGGGGATATTCAGCCTGCACAGGAGAGGGACAAGCAAGTGCAGATGCGTTGCAGGTCTGCCAGAGCAAATGGGGAAGATGGCTGAAAAAGCGAGCCTGGAGCTAAAGCATTAGGGAGGGGGGACCTGACCGCAACATTAGCTGGAAAGAGATGAAGTTTCTCACTTGCTCCTAAACCTGGTTGATCTTGCACAACCTGTATTCAAGGTTGTGCACTTGTTAATTGTATTTCACCTCAAATTAATTGGGAGGTTTGCCTTTTTCCTTTCGCCTGTGAGATAAGTTCCTGGGGCTCCCCCAGGACACGGGGACAGGTGGGGTCAAGGCAGGGCTTTTGACAGACGGAGCTGGGATGCACTAGCCAGACCCACTAGAAAAACAACTATCAACCTGCAGCTCAGAAAGCATGTGGTGGACAGGACAGATGTGTTGCTAGGGACATTAATGTGGGCCAGATCTCTGCCTCTTCATGAGGACAAGCAATTGCATTCATTAACTGGTGCTAATCTAGACCTTCAAACCCAGGTGTGGGGCTCAGGTCTAGAAGCATGAGGGTGTGCTGCTGTCCCTGTTCCTCGCTGCAAGATACTGAGCCAACACAGTATCTGTCCCTCCCAGTTGCTGGGTCCCAGGGGCATTCGTGGTCCCGATCACAGCCCCCTGTCCCACACCATGCTGCTCTGGCTTTCTACCCTGTTGAACTTCAGGATGCACAAAAAACAGTGCCTGCTCCGCCTCCTCCCACAGCTCCGCTTATCTGCTGAGTTGACTGTGTACCTCCTTATCTCTGGGGAGAGCCTCCGTGTAAATATTGCTGTAAATTCTTCGGCTTCGCTTTCAAGGAGCGCTGCTCTTTAATGCCTTCCTTGTAAGACCTGCTTGCCCTACCCCAAGCCATTAGCTGTAACAGGACGTTAATAAGGAGGGGGTTTGGTATCTCTCAGGGATGTTGACCTCTTTCACTAGAAGCAAGGCACCCATTACAGAGCAATGATAAATCACAAGCCTTCCACTCCTTCCCCAGCAGGCACTTCTTTGCATGCATAAACACACAAAAGAGGCACACACACTCCCTGCATTAACTCTGGCAACACCCAAAAGCCCTGCCAAGCCAACACGTACAGGACCTGGGGCCTCTCCAGCCCACCTCGTCAGATCTTCACCACCTCTGTGCATCCTCACAGCACAAGGCACCCTCTAGCCTCTGGGTCCTGGTGTGGTCCTCACATCCTTTGGGTGAGTCTTAGCTACATCCGTGTGTAGCTCTCGGACCAATGAGCCAGGGTGTCAGCGCTTGAAACCATGGTGCTGCCAGAGACACCATGCATGTTCATGCAAAACCAGGTGGACATCAAGTGGGCCAGAGCAGGACAAAGATCATCACTGTTCTTCCTCTGGGGTGGGACAGAGGCTGTATCCCCATTACCTCTGCCAGCCATGCTGGTCACTCCAAGCCCCTTGGGACAGAGCACAAACCCTAACCAAAGCTTTCCTAAGCAGGCAGCATTTCTCCAGACAGCTCATCTTGCATTATATTGAGGACCTATTGTGTTTAATGCTGAATGCAAACATTAAACATTGCCAATTGAGCTGAACTAGCAAGGAGGACACAGCAGGTCCCCTAACCCAGGCAGAAACCCACACAGAGAACAGAACGCACCAGCGAGGACCTCTGAATGCCACCAGAGTCGGGCTGCCATCACCCCTGTCTCCAGGCACTCTGCTCCATCTGAACCACTCCCAGACCCACAGCTACAGACCATCAAAGAGACTTTTAGACACCAAGCCTCCAGAAATTTTCCTGACATCCTTTAACACACGTTTTTCCACCATTAAAGTCAGCTCTTAAAAAACTTCTATTCCACTATTTTTTTTTTTGACATAAAAATCAAAAAATACAGTTGGAGACCTTGCTGGCTCAAGCCTTCAGATTCAGCCTTCAGTAGCTGACAACAATGTTGTTTTCAGTGCTGCTATTTAAGCAAGGGAAAAAAAAAAAAAAAAAGAAAAAAGAAAAGAAAAGAAAGAAAAGGCACCAAAAGCAAAAGATTTGGCTGAAAATTGACATGTTCTGAGAAAAATTCTGCTCTGGCAGAAAAGAAAAAAACCCAACAATGCCTGTTTGACAGAGAATTGCTTTTGACAGCAAACTATTGACCAGGTCTAACAAGCGGGCTCGGACCTGTTAGAGAAGAAGCAGGGGTTTCCTCATCCATCCCGCAGCCTGCTTGTAGCGCAGGAGTGCTGAGTCGAGCCGGCCGCTGTGTCTGCATTGACAGCCAATTTGCTTTCAGCCCTTCGTGGCGGAGCTGGAGAGCATCCGAGTGCCGCGCACATCCTCACCAGGGGGTCATGCTCCCGTGCAGCGGTTCGAGCAGGGGAAGGGAGCATCTTCCCGGCATGCCCTCCTCTGCGCTCGTAAACAGCCACCTCCTCTTGCAGCCGGCTCTGCTCATCCTTTAATTACGTTAAGGGAAGGTTTCTGCTGAGTCCAGCACAAACTGGATGCATGGCAGTACCGGGAGAAGGAGGGGCTCCTCCTGATCCTGGTCCTGCTCGTCCCATCCCGATGCTCTGCCTCAGTTTCCTTAGTTTGACAACACCCTCCAGGAGAGCAGCCACATGCCATTGCCATCATCTGCTTCAAGTTAAATACTAACCCACCCTCCCAGCAATATTTTTTTTTTCTTAATTTGATCAAACTAGTTTAAAAAACCCCAAACCATCACCACCCAATTCAGAGCAACAAGCCTGATCAGAGCAGATTTAGATGATTGAAGGGTCGGATTCAAAATGTTGGTGTTGGATGGAGAAATTCCCTCCATTTCTGCTGCCAGGGGTCCAAGCACGGCTGTTTCCCCTGCTGTTGCTCTATGATGGATTCATGGCTGCTGCATTTAAAACTTTGCTGGTTTTCTGTACTCAACTCACCTCCTTCCTGCCAGCTCAAGGGCTCTCACTCCCTGGGGCTGTCATTAATCGGTTGTGATCAGAGGTCAGCTATAACCCTTTCACAGCAGCCTCTTGACTTCACTCTCACCCTGGGGGATGCACTCGGGGACAGAGCAAGCAGGATGTTGAAATATGGCTTCCCCCCCCCTCGTACTGTAAAGCACTCACTGTCATCGGAGTGAGGAGCCGTTCACACTTGGGACACAAAGCCAGGAAATCAGGGCTCTCTTACTCCAGACTCTGCAGCTGGTAAGTGACCTTGGGCAAAGGCCTCTATTTCTCTGCGCCTCAGTTTTCTGTGACACTTTAAAAACAAAAAATGGGAGCAGAGAGGGATTGCATTTCTAATATGGGTACTGGCTCCAAAGATGAGACCTTGAGGGCAAAATCTGGCTGTGACACCACTAGGAAGCAATATCACCAGCTCATGGTGGCAGGGCTAGTTGCCAAGCTGCTGATCAGCACAGGCTGGCCATGAAAGCTGGGCTGGGCCAGGCTCACCAGCCCTGCACAGAGCACAGTGGTGAACCGCTCGGTTCTAAAGGGATAGCTCATCTGGCGGATTATTCCCAGCCACGATGAAGAGAACGATAAGAACATTGTCTCTTCTAACTACCATTGGTAAATTGATGGGAGGCATCCGGTTTTCCTATGGATGCAGGTGGGTTGTCACTGGTCTGCATGTTCAGCTGTCCAGCCACATCCTTAGTGGATGAAAACTAGAAGGTTTTAGGCTCAACCTCATGGAAAACCAGACCCTTACCAGGAGCTTTGTCCCCTCAGATGCTTCAAATTGTACCACCGAGAAGGAGGCAGCACTGTGCCCACTGTGGGGCAAGCAAAACAGTGTGCTGGGTCCTAATAACTGAGCTGGGAAATTATATCCTGACATACATGTAAATTTTAAACACATTTTATCTAGACACCACTAAGTGCTGCTGCAGGCAGCAGAGGAGCTCAGAATCAGGTTTACCAGCTGGTTGCAATGCCACTTAAGCTAAGCACAAGTGCAAGGGCCTCAGATATGAACTTGTACCAGGGACAATTTCACACTGGATTTGGAAAAATATCAGGCACAGTACCTGCTGGAATCAGGGATCCTCTCCAGGAGATAGGGAAGGCCTCAGCACATGGTCAAGCAGGAAATTCCTTCTAGAAGTATTAATGCTGTAAATAAATTAATTCCTATGTCACTGGTGGCTGGGAAGTCTGGGGAGAGAGGCAGGGATCATGGGGCATATGTATCACATGGGGCAAAGTCAGGATGGCTCAGGATGCTGAAAGTTTGCCCTTCTTCATACTGGAACAGGGAAGGGAGAGACTGGAGCAGGCAGCATGAGGGGTGAGGGCCAGGCAGAAGAGCCCTGCAAGAGGGATGAGAAATAAGGCCAGAGGGGGGCAAAAGTGGACAAGAAGTACGCAAGGGCTGCTAGGACCATCTGGGAAAGGAAGAGTAGTTGCAAACCGCGCTCGGAAAGCCAGATCAGCCCACTTTACGTCTTCCCACTTGCGCAGCTATTCCATGGAAATGTACTCCCAGACGCTGGAGTCAGAGGCTGCAGGCTGTGTGAAGTGTCCTGTAGAGCTACCAGGTTTCTTGGCTGTAGCTCTTCTCAACTATCCTTACTTCGCTGGTAGGAAAAAGCATAAAAAGCAAAGGCTGCTGCGTATTCTTTCCTGGTAGTATGCAAGTATTTGTCCATCTGTGCACATCTGGAAGGTGGTGGAGTTCAGCAACAGCTGCACTTCCCCAAAAGAGGCCAAAAGGAGACGTAGCTTTGTGAAAAATGAGGGCATTTATAACTAGGATCTTCTGGGAATCATTTAAGCTGTGATCCCCAGGAAGCCCTTGCATGGGTTAACTCCCATTGAGCTGTGTGCATCAGTGGGCAGGGGCCACTGCAAATCAGAGGTGTGAGATGTCCCACCAAAGCATCCCAAACTTGGGGCTATTTGACAAAAGGTTGCTGTTCTACCCACCCTAACTCCACTGATGTTCCTGGTCTGGAGATGGAACCTGAGCAGGTCCTCTCATGGAATCCACCTTGTGGTCCAACCACCATGTCCTGGAGGATGACATAGCCCCTGGACCAGGTTTTGACCCTGAAAGGGGACTCCAGCCTCAAAGCAGCATGTTTGGGCCACCTCTCTCACTTAAAATAGTGCCAGTTTCTTGGCCCTTGGAAAGTTAGACCCATTCTGTGTCAGAGCTCAGCCTTCAAGAGCTGGGTTTGAATACTTTGGTCCCTGGAGCCTCGCCTGAGCTGTCACCGAAGTGAGGGGGAAGGAGAAATGTACTGTCAGGAAACGTAATCTCTGAAAAGTGCAGAAATCCAACTGTGGGAGGATTTACAGGAGTTCAAAACTAAGGGATGCCAGGAAAGACAGCTAAATAAACACATAGATCATGCATCTTGAAAGCCGATGTCAAGATCATAAAAAATCAACTCGATTATAGGAGCAGACAGGTGGTGATTGGTGCAACCCCTGTGCATCGTGTCCTGGAGCCTTCGGCTGGCCTTGTCCACTGGGAAGAGCACCCAGCAGATGTTTTCCTGATTATAAATGCTGTATAATTTATAGTCTACAGCCTTGCACTTAAAACGATCCTGGAGTTGTGGGGAGGCCAAATCCTTCCCATGCATTAACACAACCAGTCCCCATCACTTCCCAGTGACACAGAGAACAGACTATTCCCACAATGTGTTAGTGGTTGGGTGCTCTCAGAAAAAAGTACAGGGGACCTTAGAGGACTGGTTTGATGCTGTCAAGATACCTACTTCTCAATCTGGCTCCAGAATCACCAGGAACATCCACCACGCAATGGCAGCAGAGGTGCATTGCTCCCAGGAAGAATAATCCCTCTCCATGCTGTGCCAGGCTCTGCTAAGGGCAAGCGCACTTCTTCAGCCTTCTTTCCCTCTTCAGAAGCTGACTGAACCCATGAGAAGTTAGCAAGTGTTATGGCTCATGTCACTGAGTTTGGAGAGCAGCAGCATCTAGAAATGAAAACCCAGAACTTCCTCCCCCTTTAAAAAAAATCCTATATGGGGGCCCACAAGGGAAAACAATGACCTATAAAAGTGTTCTGAAAAATCTCTCCTTATCTTGGCACAAAATACTGCTCTGGGCTTTGCTAGCAAAGGAAATTCAGCACCTCAAATGCCTGGTTTCAGAGACAATAAATAGACTTGCTCCTGGCCAGCTGAAATTGCTCCAGCACCAGCAATCCCCATGGCTTGACATTCCTCAGCAGATCTCAGTGCCTCTCCTGTGCCAATGGCTGATGACACCTGCACTGACCCCCTACGCTGTCACTTTGCAGCTACCTCACATGAACCAAAGGGCACGTACCGGGCTAGGATGTGCACAGCATGAAGGGGAAGATTTCCAGCCAAGAACCAGAAGACCTCATGAGGTCTTTCACAGAGCTGCCTCAGGTGGTTTCAGGCTTGTGTGCAAGTAAGACAGCTGTCTTTGGGTGGCAGCAGTTGGCTCCTGAGTTATGCCTTACTGGACTTGAGTTGACAAATCCACTGTGGGCTAGAAGGACTACCCAGCTTGACTCCCTGATAAACCAGTGCTCCCTGCTCACATGTCCACATTCCCACAGAGGGGAAAGTGCAGCAGATGCAGACAGCAAGTCCTGGCTTACAGCACTGACCTTCCCAAAGGAATTCTTGCTGAAACCATGTTGAGGGCAAGAGAAGGCCAGGCTGCACACCACGGGGCTCAGCCTGAGGGCCCCCACCCGGGCTGCCCCCAGCCTGGGCAGCCTGGCTGCAGGCAGCCGAAGCCAGCAGTCTCTGACCCCCCTCTAGTGGCTATAAAACATAGCAAAGTTCACGAACCCAGTACCAAAGGCCCCTTCTCCCATCACAATGCAGACTTTGAATGCTAGGACACAGGGTTTGGGGTCAGCTGTCCCCAGAGTAAGTCTCTGGACGAGGGGAGTGATGCTTAACCCAGCTCCAGCTCCTGCCTCCAATACACCCTCCAGCCCTGCTGCTGAGAGGATGCTGATGATGGAAAGGTGATGTCAGGGCCACTTTCCAGCCTACCTTCTCCATTTATTAAATAAAAATAAAGTACAGATCCCCCTCCACATCTTCAGAGTGGTGTGGGGAGCAACTGGAAGTAATGTCCCTACACCATATAGAGCCCTATGTGGCTCTAAGACTGCTCTGGAGCATGGGACATGTTTGTGGGGATCAGCCGTACCCAAGGGCTACCTGCACATCAAGGTTAGGGGCAACCATGCCCCTGCACAACCCCAGAGGTGCAGCGTTCTCCAGGGACAGTGTTGCAGCCTCCTCCAGCTGAGTCAGGGCAAAGGAACCAGGCAGTGCTTCCTTGCTGCAAGGCCCAGAGGGAGCCCCCATACCCTGATCCTGAAAGTACACAAGCTGGAGACATAACCCTCCTGTGGGGAACTGCTGGCCCTGTGACAACACAGCAGAGAGGCAATGGCATCCTCTGATAGCTTCTTCCTCCACTTCTGAGGACATAACAGAGGACCCAAAACCAGATTCAGAAGAGGCTTTAGGTAACAACAGGCACAGCCGCATCAGCAGGATTGACAAGAACATCTCTGCAGGGCCAGGCTCCCAAATCCCAAAGGCTTTTCTGCTGCAGCACACACACTTCCACATATGTCCTCCCCAAAGAGACCTATCAGCTATGTACCCCTCCAGCATTCCTGAAGTTCATGTTCAGACAGTACTGTGAGCACTGAACTAGATGCAAAATGATCGTTATAATAAGCGCTGTAAAACATACTGATGCTTTTCAGCTTGGCTCCCAAGGAAAGTGGCTTATGCAATTACACTGTAGGCTTGTGTGTTCCAATCACTTTGGAACCTGTCAGCTAATTTTAACCCAATTTAGTGGAGAGACAGAAAACTCAGTTTTAGTTTCACTGGGCTGTCAGTTAAAGGACAGACACCTTCTTAGTGTCCTCCCTCAAGCACAGGCTGCAGCATCTCAGCCTCTTAGTAGACACCAGGGACTCCTCATGACTTTAACAAGCAACCCAGTGCAGGAAGGAGGGGGGTGGGTTTACAAGAGCTCCTATCTCCCACCCCACCTCAAGACAAACCTGTGGGAAAGCTGCCTTTCTTGCCTCACCACTCACCTCACTTCTAAACACTAAAACCCATCACATTTCATTTTTCTGTGAGAAATTTCATTCTTTGCTTCCCAAGTTCCCTGTAAACTAAAAAGGTCCGGTTCCCTTTTGCCAGTGACTACAATCAAACACCGTTAAATTAAAAGATTGAGAATACTTTTTACTAGAAAGATAAGGTGCTGGCATTTTTTTCCCACACTAGAGAAGGGCAAGAAAATTATTTAAACATTTTTAGACAAAAGTGGGTAAAAAACTCAGCCTGGCTGCATTTGGATGGAAGAGACATCGTACCAGCTACAGACAACTGGCAGCTGCCAAACATCTGACCTTGAAAGATCAGGCCAGGTTTAGTATGCACAGTACAGCCAGGGTTTAAATATAAGAGTTTCAGCTATATACAAGAATGGATCCATTCCCATTCTTTAAAACGAAATGCAGAAGGAAAGCCTTGGTGGAGCCAGGGTGTTTGGTAGCCAGCGCACCCTGGCAGTGTTGAAATACTGATGATGCAGGAGAGCCCCAAGGAGGGAGCCCGGGAAACCGCTCCAGGGTATGTGGTGTGAGATCACGGTTAGCGGTCAGCGCTCAAAACACGTTCTGCTTGTGTTTGGCTGTGGCTGTCAAGATGAAATTAATCTTGCCTGGGCAGTCAAAGTTTGGATCTGCCTTCACTAGCCTCTAATGAAAAATGCATAGTGGCAAGCATTGGAAAATCCCTGACACTCAGCACCAGAGGGTACATTTAAATAATTCTATGAATATAGATCAATAAAACTAATGTACTTATAGCCGCTGTGTGAAGTATTCAAACTAGAATAAAAGTCATCTTGTATTACAAAGCCTTGTATTAATTCTTAGCACCTATTGTTTTACATATTCAATTAATCTTAGTCGGTGGAAAGCAACTCAGACATGATGTTAAAAGCACAAGGCATGTGAATCTGTATTAGAAAGTCCAGACATCTTCATAACCATAAGTGAGCTTGGAGGAAGACATCACTACAAGACCCCACTGCCTGCCTGGAGGTTGGGGGATAAGACACAACATAGGCTGGAGCCATGAGAGGACAGCTATGGCCGTGTCAGGACCCCAAATCCCCGTGTGTGGTCTCCCAGAGAGCACACATCTCCGAGGGCTCCTGCAGAGAGGGATTTCAATGCATCACAAACAGGAACTGCAGGAAGAAGCACCTTCAACAAGAGGTGGAGATTAAATGAAGACCTAGAGCAAGCATGTCTGTCCACTAGAAGACCCAACCATTTGATTCACTTTGGATGCCAGCCAGAATAGTGGAGGAGGTGTGAAATTATCTGTAATGTTGGGCTAAGAGCCCTTCCAAGCCTTTGTCAGGCCAGTTTGCCAAAATCTCTCTATTGCCAGTGCCTCTCTCACTTAGCTGCAGGGAAAAGCTATTCATTGAACAGTCATTTTGGAGAGGTCCCCAGGGAATTTGGAACAGAAATCTGTTGGACCTAATAAAAAATTACATTAGAGGACTAGACCATCAAACCAATTAGTCTAAAAGCTGTCAGCTTGGACTTGCCAGCCCCTGCATTTTCAAAACCAGCTCCTACCTTGGGCTGCTTTGTGTGGACCTGAGACCCCTTCACACTACACAACTGTCAAGATTTCAGTGCTCCACCCTTCTGCAAAACCAGACCAGCCTCACCTTTGGAAAGGTGGACTAAGGTGACTGAGGGAAGAAGAGGCAAAGAGCTCTCTAGTATCTCCTATGGAGCTACAGAGGGTGGGAAGTCTTGACTCCAGCCACACTGCAGGTCCCCTTCTCAAGAAGGTCTACTCCAGCAAAACATCCAGTGTCACTTTTTTTACATCTGTGACTTTCCAGAGCATCATGTCTGGATGCAGTGTCCAGCTCTTCAGAGGAGGATGGAGATGTTTAACAGCCAGGTACGTTGCTGCTGCTACCTCTGCTACCACCATGAAATTATTTAAACGGTGTTTGAGTCTCTTCCTTCAGCACAGGCTGTGACATTTATTGACACTGCCACTGCTGTGACATTCATTAAGCTGATAGTGGCCCTCAACACACTGCTTGCTAAGAGGAATCTGGTGTTGGAGGGCTGCTCTGCTCTTGGTCACTGGGCAGGAGAGCACCTTGTGTCAATGTAGCAGTCTGTGGTTACTGGTGTGGCACCGCAGGCCTCAACTATCCTCATGGCTGCTCACAGTTTATCACTTCTGACTCACTCAGCACTTTACAAACCAGTCCTGAGTCATTCACCAGAACAAGAGCACACTGTACATCCAGAGTGAAATGTATTCAGTACCTGCAGAGAAGCCTTATTTAGCAATCTCAGAAGACTAAGGAATACTTTGGGGAAAAAACCCACCAAACTAATAAACAAATCAAGCACAAAAAAAAAAAAAAAAAAAAAAAAAGCCAAAGCCCAAAAAACCACCAACCCCCACCACCACCACACGCAGCATCCACTGTGATCTAGCCAAACAGAGGGCACCGTTGATAGAGATCTATGTTAGCCTATTAATAACACGATGCTAGGCTGCATCTGGACTCATTTTGCTTGTATATTAATCATGTACATTTTATATAATAAGCCTTGTGTGTTGCCACAAGGTAGGACACCCCCGTTCCCACATGGCAGGTTTAATGACTTTGCAAGGCTAACAAAGCTCTGCTTTCTGAAAGGAGGCTGGAGTTGGGTCCCTACCAAAGTGAGCTTCTCAGAAGGTAATAAAACACCAAGGAGATGCTATCTAGTGGATTTGGAGCATTTCTCTCCCTTGAAAGTCAAGTCGACAGCTGATTTAAAGTTTCCAGCTAGGTCATACAAAAGTCAACCGCGGCTGCATCCAGCCAGGTTCAGAGTTTGAATATTTATGGTGTCAATCTGAAATCCAGATAACCACAAATAATCTAAACCCATTAACTCCCCACCCCTTCCAGAGGAAAAAGCTCTGTGGACACTAATGCCCATATTGCTGGGTTACCATGGGATCCTGGGCAGAAGGGGTTTTTTTTTTCTGTTTCCTCTTTTTTTTTTTTTTTTTTTCTTTTTTTAAATAAAGGTTACAATGCATTGATGGCGATGTGTCAGGCAGTTCCCGCCAGATCAGTCTGCCTTCCAGGAAAACCAGCATGGGCACCACGTGAGCAGAGCTGGTTGGAAGCACTGAGACACTCAAGCGTTCAGGTCAAATCCTGTCCCCCAGGGAATAGCCTGATAAATTGCAGTCATCACTACACTGCAGTGCAGAAGTGCAAGGTAATAATCATCGCACACTGGCCAGCCAAGCTGCCCCAGCGCAGCCGCAGAAATGAGGCACACATCTCTGAGCACAAGCCACCAAGAAAATGCCCTCACCCAGGAGATGAAGCAATCTTGCTCCTTTTTCCTGGAGAAATTCGCCTGACCTACAGGGCACGCTCCCCTCCAGGTCTCCAGGGACAATGGACATAGGTCCATGTGCCCCAGGGTGGGGCTGTGGCGCAGTTAGTGGGGGCAGAACCTGCTTTGAGGGTATGACCAACATACAGCACCCCATCCCAGGTAGAGCAGCTTCCCAAAGGAGGACTACAGATGATGTCAGGTAGCAGAAGATGCTATAAAAAAAAAAAATTAAAAAACAGACAAAATGCCAAAAATAGAGGCCCTTCCTCTAGATTATCTGAGCCTCAGCAGGGCTGGTGTGTCCCAGCAGAAAGACTCTTGATGAACAGAGCTGCACAGGGAGCAGAGAGCTCCTTCCCTACCCACCCACCAGCTGCATCAAGCTGAGAAATTACATTATTGTGACATGCCGGCCCTCGGGGAAGGCTGTGCCTGAAGCATGGTACAGATCCTTCTGCAGACATCCCGCAGCATGCAAAATACTCCAGCAGATTAGAACAAGGGTTTCATGAACAGGAATCTGCAGTAATACTCCCAGGATGGCTGCTGTCTGGGGATCTTGGCACATCGCCTCTGGCCTTTCTGAAGAAGCTCCTAAAGAAATCAATCCTGAAACTTTCAGTGGAGCCTTTACATCTCCATTGGCAACCTGGATGGCCCATCCACAATGTCAGCTGTTAACCCAGTCTTTATGGCTTCTCTGTCCCCTAAAGACTCAGAAGAAAGTCTTTCTTAAAGGAGAGAAGAGGTGATGGTAGTTAGCTGATGTGCTCAGGAGACCTTTGTGCAGTTGGTAAGTATGTGCAAGCCCAGGAGCTGAAAACAAACACCTGGAGCAACACACAGGGCATGCACAAGCAGCATCATCCCAGATTTTGACACGGCCGCTGCAGGGATGGCTCCACACAGATGTGTGTTGGAACAGATCTGCAACACATCTGCTGATGTTTGCCAGAGCCACGAGCAGCTCAAGGCATTTGCCAAGTTCTGGGACTTGCTACAGCAAGGTTGTGGGTACTGCAAGCCAAAGGAATCAGCAGGATGCTGGCAAGAAGGGCAGAGCAACTTGAGGTAAGAGCAGAACCAGAGTGAACTGAACAGGTTATTCTGGCAAATATCTTCCTATCCAGAAATATCCCCCTAAATACCAGAAGGAGTTTTCCTCTGCTGCTGGAGAAGAGTTAGTGCCCCTTGGTGAGTTTTAGGAGGATTAGTACAAGTATTAGAGGTAAAAATAGTTTTCTAACTGTCTTCATGGACATAAAGAAACATGCCTAAATATAACATTAATTTCCATATGTCATCCAAATGGCTGTTTAATAAAAGAAGAGACTAAAATGACATGAAATGCAGTTTTCCCATCAACTCACGTGGACTACAGTGAGCACCATATTGCATAAACAAAGTATCTCCTGGTGAAGTGAGCAAAGTTGTTGAGAGGACTTGAAACATTTTGCCTTTTCGCCTTAATTCAAGTGTCTGGAGTGAGGCTGCTATCCTTTTACTGTCCCAGCTCACAGGACGCTTTGGGAGTAGTCTTTTGTGATATGATGTTGGATGTTACAAATTGCAACAGTTCTTTGAGGTTGTTTTAGGTACTTGAAATACAACAAAGAACTTGGAGCTTTCAGCAATAAGATTTCTGAAGAGAAAGAAAGGCAGGCAGAGATTGTGCAGCAGTAAATCATTCTACCTACTGCACGATTGTGAAATTATGTTGAAAATTGATTCATCCAAGAGAAAAAGGAAGTTTGTTCCCTCTGTTGTAATAGCAATTTGCAATGTTGATATGTGTTTCTATTTTGACAGATCTGCGGGGCAAAGTTAAGCTTGAGTTGGTGGTGGAAGTCATTTGGGGTGATAATGAACAAACAATAATTACAAGACAAAAGAGGGAATTGGCTGGATACCTTAATTATGCATTTCCAGACTTTCTAAACATTAAAAAGATCTTACTAAATCAGTAGGCTATTTTTAGAAAGGAAAATATTGTGTTGCTGGAGTGCCATCAGAGGAGCGCATGCAAATATCAGTACACAGAGTGTAATTACACCTTGTTCCTTTTGGGCTCAGCAACATTTAGGAGAATTTCCCCTGTTCTCTCCCCCCAGCAAGCAGCACTACACAAGGAGCTACCAAGCTTCACCAGGGTTACCCACTCAGCACATTCAGGCTGGGAGCAAAGCGGAGCAGCAACATGTCACCCAGACCTCAAGCTTCAGACCCTAAAGTGGGCGCTCTTCCTGGGTCCTTGCAGAAGAGGGTCAAGCAATCCTTCAGCAGCTAAAGAGCTCAGACTTGGGAGAAGAGGTTGCCAAAAGTATCACTCCAGCCCTATTAAAACAGGTCACCCATTTATTCCTTTCCATCAAGCTGGTAGTGGTAAGAAAAAGACTTTTTTTTTTTTTTAAATCTTAAAAATAAAAAAAAAACCCAACCCTCCACTTGAACTTAAAAAGAAATGTTTCCATCTTCTAATTCTTAATTTCCACTTAAAGCAAATCCCCAGCTTCAAAACAAAATGCAGCTTCTAGAATGAAACTAAAATGTTTCAACTTGCCAAAAAGTTATTCCCCAAAAGAGACTGTTTCAGGTCAAGCCAAAACATTTTTTGGACCTGCCAGCAAATTTAGCGGCACAATGCTTTGTAGTGCTGTAATTGGTATGAATGGGCTTCCTTAGCACCATTGTTTCGGGAGCAGCTGTGCTACTTTGATGAATACCCATATTTTTGTATGTCACATACATTTGCTATGGCCTGTTTATAAAGTTTCAAATCACACAGTCAGGGAGCAGAACAGAAATAATATCAGGAGACTTGAGTGATTAATCACAAACTGCAAACAAAGAGAAAAGACGGGGATCTTGTCATGGGACATGGGACAAGGACTCAGAAGACCCAGCTTCAGTTCTTGGCTTGGCCAAAGACTGAGCTGGGCAAGTGAAAAATTACTCTTGTGCTGGCAGGCAAAGTATCCAGAGATGAAATAACTTGCCAGTTTGTCTATTTAAATTTTAAGGCTTTTCAAAGGACTGTGCTACCTACTGATTTACTGTGGAAACAGGTAAATAAAAGTTCCACCAGTACACGCATATACTATGTGTATAACCAGGGAGAAATGCAGATTCAGTTACATCAAAATACTTCTCAAGTCACTCCTGACTCTTTTACATTGAAGGCTCTTCACACTGAAATGTTTTAATTCTACATAATCAAAATGTCTAGCTTCAGTACTTCCGAGCCCAGCAGTTCCATTTTCCTCGTCTTGAAATGCCTTGTGCTTCAAATTCAATTAAAATTCTTTTTCAAAAGAAGCATTTCAGTGACCGTACTTATTACTAAATATCAACAAAAAGATCAGTGCTATTGTTCTATCAAAAATCTATTAATTATCTGAAATTAAATGCTGCATTTCCTTTTGGCTTTCAATTCAATTGTAAACCCTCAAATGGTTGTTCTTTTTCTGAACCTGGGCAAATTTGTAAAATTCAGACTTTCCGAGGAGCCAAGCTCAACAAGATGATGTTTGGCTCTACCAGAAGGGCTGCTGTAAAGAAGAGAGCGATAAATAATGCAAGCCAAAATCTGAAGCCAACAGGGTTGGTTTGGAAGGTAGGAAAGAGTCTTGGGATGCTGGGGACAAGAGGGACTGCAACATCATCCAAAAACACATCTTTCTCCAGAAATGCAGGATGTGCAGGTAACTCACATCAGCTTGGAAAGATCAACAAAACTGACCAAATCAAAATATTTAAGAAGGACTTAAGACAACATAATACCGGACATCTGCTACATTGTCATGCAAAAGCACTTAACAGGATAAACAGAGAGTTATCAGCATCGCTTTTTGCTTTCTGCAAGAACAGAGGCCAACACAACTGGTGGTCACGTGTGCTCATGCGCAGTGATGAGTATGCATAGCAGCCCTCTTTCTGCTGGAGAAATAGAGACATCCTTTTCTTTATCATACTTGTATTTGAGCAGCTAAAGAGACGTGCCCGCACAGGACTCATTTCAAAGCATCTTTCGGAAGCACTGAATCTGTTGACAAAATCTCTGAACAAAATACATGGCTCCATTCAGCCAAATGCAGCAGGATCAGTCCTGGCTCCTCTCTACATACTTAGCTATCAGAAGTCCATGTCCAGCAAAATGCAGCATGAAGCAGACTCTGCTTCTCTTGCTCAAATCAATAAATGCTGCACACGTGGCCCAGACTAGATCAGCCACAGCTCCTCCAGCTGCTGAGACGTCAGACACGACACCCCCCTGATCTCATGTGGGGACATGGAGTCAGGCACCATGCAGAAGCAGATCAGAGCTTGCAGGTCCATCATTCCCACCCTAAATCCATGGAAAACACCAGCAATACATACCAAGAGGTCCTGCAAGCTGAGGGCTGTTGGTCACTGCTGACAGCTACCCATCATTTCAATCACAGATCCAAGCCAGATCTCCCACCATACAGTACACTGAAGCTCCCCATCCAAGAAAAAGCACACGTCACATAATCAGTTTTAATTACATTTTCAGCAAGTATCTTCAGTTAAGCTGATAATTAGTTAATGACTCCCGTGAAAACAAGATGCAGACAGAACAACTGGTGAGTATTCTTACACTTCATGGAAAGGCTTAACCACTAAACCTTCTCCCAACACAGAAAGTTGGGATCACGACAGGAGGTGACAACTTTAACAGATGAGGAGCCAATAAAACTAAAGGCAGCCACACAGAGCGTACAACTGTGCAGCTAACATTTCATTTCCAAGCAGGATGTTTTTTCAGAGGGCCCCATTAATTTCTCCAAGGTCTATGGGCCTCACTGTCTCCCATCTGTCTAGCAGGGTAAGAATATAGTGGCCTGCCTTAAATACTTGGAGACCTGAAGTCCCCTCTTTGCTCTCTGCTCAACCCACTGGTTAAGTCACTAACCCTCTGCAATATGGACACATTAATACCCAGTGCTATGAAAGGAGTTCAGGGCTGATTCATAATTCACCTGGCCCAAAAAGACAATGGGTTTCTTAGGCCTGGGGCCATAGGTTTAAAATGTAGAAGCTGTCAAAAAAACAAAACCAAAAAAAAAAGAAAAATCGGAATAGTAAAAGGCTGTGAAATTTGCACACAGCAGAATTATTCCCATTTTGCAAGGTTCATATAAGAAGTTACTGTAAATAGTTCCTGCAATTCAAACACAAAACAACATTTCCAGAAGCATTAATGAAATGTTTTTTAAAGCCCCCCCCCAAAGTTATTCCTGGCAGAAAAGGGGAAAAGATGCAAGCTGTGGAGTCTGTGACTGCATAAGGGAAGAAGCTGTCGGATCCCATCTGTCGATGAGGAGGATAAACGACCGCACACATCTCTCCTCTGCGTTAGCTCAGAGTCTGAGTTTGAGGACAAGGAATGCTCTCAGGTCACAGCTTTCAGCAGAGACAGCAGGGATGGCAATAAGTAGGAGTTTAATCCACGTAGGTCTTCTCCCACAGTCCCCCCACTCATACTTTGGGAGCTAACACACTCTGGATTGGGTGCAAAATGAACCGGTGGGAAGGAAAATGAGTACTCTGCATGGCAACAGGGATGGTGGGAAAGTTCTCCTCCACCAAAACCCACAAGCTGATTAGAAGCACCCTCCTGGTGAACCTCAATGGGCTGCCCTGGAGCCAGACTTTCCAAGTGAGGTCCCTTGTGTGCTACCACTGAGCAAGACTGGACCAGCAAGAGCCATCTGGGTACTGGATCCAGGAGAGAGGGTCAAACATCACATCCTCCCAGGGAGAGACAAGCTTACTGGTGTCCTTCAACACTATTGAAGAGCCTTGAAGCCATGAAGCAGTGCAGAAGAGGACTGGCTAGAACAACACAGATCAGTACTTCAGCACATGAAAGACTGGTGTTTGATGTATTGGGATTAAGAGCGTGCAAATTGCAGCATTCCTCCAAGGCTCTCACTGGAAAAGGGCTAAGGTCAAGGCCGGGAGATACCTGGAGGTCAAAGTGCTGCCAAGAAAAATAGCTGAACAAAGCCCAGGATTTCTCTAGTCAATTACCCAGTCATCTAAACACAGCATTAAACTTAAGCCAAGAAATTCGAAATTCACTTTAGACACTTTCTTATTTTAAGCAGACTTTTCTCAGCACAAATAGCATTTCAGTATTCAACTAAAACCAGCCAACACTAACTTCTGGGGTGCTGAGAACTAGGTGGACCACATGGTTTTTTTTATTTTCTTTTAGAACTGTTCTTTGTTTTATGCGTGCATTGGTTTTTGTTTGGTTGGGTGGTGGTTGGGTTTTTCTTTTGGTTGGTTGTGTTTTTGTTGTTGTTTGGTTGCTTTGGGGGGGGTGATTTGGTTAGGGCTTTTTTGTTGGTTTGTTTGGGGTTGGTTTTTTTACATATGATGGATATTCAACATATCTGTGAGGAGTTCTGGTGGGGTTTTCTGCTTAACTGGCCTACTGCCACCCTGCAGCTCTCAGTGCAATATCAAAGCAGGACTCTATATTCAAGTGAGAGATGGCCAAAGCGTTCCTCGTGTCTAATTCCACATGCTCATATGCAGCTAGAGGTGAAACTGTGGCAAAAAGATCAGACATGATTTACTACTTCTGCTAACACCACCATAGCCTAGCCTATGGCACCATCCCAGCAACACAGGGATTGGGTTAGTGGCTCCTGAAGCCTTCAGGACCTCCAACACCCAGGAGACATTTTTTATAAAGGACTTGCCCATAACTACAGCCACAATTCTCTTCCTCACAAGCCAACCACGTTTATACAATAGCTGCTGTCATTCCTTACACTACTTTATCTACATGCAACTGGCAAGACCTATTTTTATTTAAACAGCTCCCTGTCAAAATCCTGCTCAGGGAGCGAGGGAATCTCTCACAAAGTTCTCTTGTATCAAAGCTGTGACTTCCCAAATATTCAAGTACAGGGCCAGAAGAGAACGCAAGAGTCTTCAGGCTGTGGCCTTACTGGAACAGAGACTGAAGCTAAACTAACCGATCTTTTTCCTCCTCCCTATGCTTTTGCAGCAAGGACACAGGAGAAGCAGAACATCTTGCACCCTTATCTTCTTGGCCTCTCAATGAAAATCCTTTTTCACACTAGACAATATCTCATAAGGAACCCAAACAGAAGAATGTTCACCTCTCTGTTTTGAGGGTTACCAGTGAAGAGAGAAACCCTTTGAAAGAGTTTGGGCTCTACTTAAAAAGGAACATTGTACCCTGTATTGCTTTACCAAAGAGACCCACTGCTGGCTTCCCAACAGCCAGTCTACAACCAGTTCCACCCAGTCTCAGCTCAGGCAACAGCACAGAACATCTTCTGCAACTTTGTGAACTCAGCAATTAGCCCCTGAGCCCAGGGAGAGTTTGTCAAGATCCCATCGCAGGCAAACAATAACGCAGAAATACAGCTTTGAGGGGGAGATGATTTATCAAGCTGACCACAGATGTCTCCCTCATTTTTTCTTTAATAAATCCAGCCTAGCTCTTGGCTGTGTTCAGTACCTTGTCACTGCTTTCGTCTCCTTTCAGGAATGCCTCCCACCTGCAGTCTTTAGGCCCTTTGCAACCCTGGAGCCATTTATTTTCCCCAACACTTCTCCATAAGGAAACCCAGCCTTTTCTCCCATGGAGAGGGGGAAACTGAGGCACAGCAAAGAGAGCTGTCCGGTTCAAGGTCAGGGAGGGGTACAAGAATACCTGCTCCTTTGGGCTGGGCTGATTTGTACTGGCCGGATCCTTACCTGCACTGATGAGGGTCAGAAGGCTTTTGCTCCCTCTCATGAAGAAACTGTTTAGGAATTACTGGGATGCTCTTTGCCATCAGATTTTAATCAGGAGTGCCTTCCTTGTGGCACTCCATGGGGCCATTTGGGCAGCCAGCCAAACTCCTGAGAGCCAGGCCTCATCTAAATACGTGTTGATTATTCTCAGCAACAGTGGGCAGGCACCAGCTCGGCTCCAATCTTATCTCCATCTCCCATCACCAGCACAGCATTTCTCTCACCATTTTCACATCCCAGTGGTCCTCCCAGCAGGACAATGGTGAGCTCAAGACCTTCCTCCAGTCCTTGAAGACATTCCTAGGAAGAGCCACACTGTGAGACATGTGGGTCATCTTTTGAGGTCCAAGCAGGAAGGTCCACTCATGTGGCCAGCTCTCAGGAGCACCAGGCATTAGCATTACAAGGCTGCCAGCAGACACAGTTGCCTGTGCTGATTTCATGCCCATCCTCTTCACTCTCCACAAAATTCCAGGCAGGCCTTCCACTTTGGCTGACATTCAAAACTGTCACCTCTCTACAGACATTAACTTGGAGGCCTCTGTCATCCCTCACATTAAAATGCTATCACGGGGAGTCAGCACAGCTCGGCTCAGCCAGCTAAGGGGCTGGCTCTGGCCGCGCTGCGGGGACAGCCGATTCACGCTTGACATCCATGGTCAATTTGACAGTGATGGACACTCTACTTAGGAGTCATTTGCTGATCTCATTTCCCCAGGTGGGAGGTCGTGACACAGAGCTGCCTTCCCTGGGGAGGAGAAGTGGTGATGCTCTCCAGCCTCTCTGGAAGCAGAGACATACGCAGATGGGCTTCCCCGTCTGCTCACTGAGCAGGAGGCAATCTACAGAGTCTGCTGGGAACCCAAAAATGCAACCACCTAATCTTCCACGTGGGGAAATGGCTTTGCTCACAGACAGGCATCTTCCCCCCAGCAAAGTTATGCCCATTGCTGTGGACCTTCCCCACATCCTTTCCAGAGTGCATGCTCCTGGGTTACCTTTCCCCTTCTTAGTCAGGATAGGGAAGAAGTCCTCAGTCTTTTCAACCCCTGCCTGCATTTTCTAAGTTCACTTGCTCTTGCCACACATGCTGTCAAAGACCACAATATATTGTTTTCAAACCAAGATCCACCTTTGCTCCCAGATAGGGTCTAGTCACTATACACTGACCTTCCTTATTGCAAAGGGAGGCAGAGGCATGACGCTCATTAAGCTCTAAATCAGCTTCTAATGGACACATGCATCCTCCTTTTAACTGGTTATATCTCGGTCTGGAGGTGCTCACCCTGTCTCTGTACACTGCCATCTGAGCACGCAATGATAAAGTAGGCAACGGCCAACAGCCCTCACAAGCCTCAGGGGAGCAACGCTCCAGGAAGAAGAGGGCTTTATAAACCTTCACCTTCCACCGTGAACCCCAGGCATCACCATAGGTGCACCCAGCCCTGGGATGGGTTAGCATGACACGTATTGACATCAGAGCATTTTCTCCTCCAGTGCCCACAGCTCTCATACACAGACAGACTGGGTGACTAACTCAGCAGATGCTCAACCCAAGCTCCATCACACTCCCCTTTTGACTGAAGGCCCCTCAGCATCTGCATCTACTGATGCCCAAGCACATTACTTGCCATAGCTCTGTTCCCATTAAGTTAGAGACAGTAGTAGTCTCCTGTACCCCTGCATGCATCTCCAAAAATAAAGCCCACCTGCAGCTCAGGGGGTGCCAGCTCTAAACCAGCTTGGGTATTCTGGCACATAAATTTCAATTAAACTAGTCTGAGTTAAGTTAAACTAAAATACACAGGGAGCACAAGGAGCTAGTTAAAGGTGAACTGAAAGTGCAAGTTTCTATACAGATGTGAAGCCACAAGCCACCAGAGATGCAAACCTCTGCATCTTTGAGAAGGCAAAGCATTTTTAAAAAATAAAATAAAATGCACAGCAGTTTAGTGTCCATTCACCTAAAAATTCCCTTCCACTTCTTATTGTCCTAGCACAGCATCACTGGTTACACACTCAAATCCCAGGGCTGCAAAAGGTAAGGGAAAGGTAAGGTATGGCAGGGAAACTCTGCCAGATACCACTGGGAACTACTTCCCAGCCTTTCCTAGTTCTGGGAAGCCCAAACTGAGCCTCATCCTAAACACCCTGTAAAACAGATGTCTTATGCAGCGTGCCCAGAAGGCCTTCCCCAAAACTAGGCTCTTTTGGATCAGACAAAGGGAGCAAATTCCAGCATTCTCCAGCCCTTGCAGTGAACATGGCTCCTTTGAGAGCGAGATGCAATCCAGCTTGGAGAGTGCCTCTCCCCACAGCTGTGGCTGCCTGGCTCTGGGACAGGGACACACTATTTTTGTCACCAATGCCACCTGTCTCAGATGAAGGAGGAGACTGAAGAGTTCCATTCCCCCCCCATAGATGCCCACAGAGCTGATGAAAGCCCTCAAAGACTTTCTCTCTTGAAGGTGATCAGGCACCAAGGGCACAGCAGCAACATCTTTACACAAGGTACCTTGGTCTCTTCCCTCACCTCTGGGCAACAGAGCTAATGCAGCTGCAGAGATGCCCAGGGTGGATATAAAGGGACCAGCTGACAGACACGCTATGGATCTTACGGCTTCACAAGCAAAGCTGCAGGCCCTAAAACATTGCTACTGCTCTTCTTGCTGAGCAGCAAGGGTCTCTGACAGCCAGGGCAGCCTGGCTCTGCTCCACCACCACCCCCAGCCCCAGCCAAGGCAAGATGAGTTCTGTGTTCGCCTCCCAGTTATTCATTCGGTCCTTTTATGGGGAAGATCGGTTTATAGCAGGGTCTGGTAGAGTACTCAGCTTTCCCTTCCAGACTCCAACAGAAAGAACTTGACCCATGTCCTCAGACCCTCTTAGTCATCAGGCTGAGCTGCCTCTCCCCTCCTCCCACCAGCCTCCTCTTTTATGGAGTAGCAACAGCAGCAGAGCATGAGGTGAGAAGTCAAGGGAAGGACAACTTGACTGATGAAGCTCAGGTTGTGGGGTCAGCGCGAGGCGTCGTGATCCGGGCTCAGACAGAGCCATTTCCTCTGTGATTTTATCCTCTGCGATTTTTATCTTTCGTCTGTTCACACGTCATGCCACCTGGACATAATACAGAGCAAGCTGAGCACTCGGCTCCAGACTTAACCCCTTCCCTTCTTCCCGGGAATAAAGGAGGCCCCAGGCGCAGAGCAATTCTGCACTTGTGGCTTTGCCTGGCAACGAGGGGCTTTTCTTTACAGGCCCTTTTTATTGCTTTGAACACTGGTAAGTGGCAGGTTTAATCCTTCTCTGCTGACCCCAAGGACGAAGTTATGATTTACCCACAAATTTCACATTCTCGACAGTACTTGTTAAATGTGATTTTTGGTATGTGTTTTAGGAAAGACATGGTGGTTTCAGTTCCCGCTCTAAGCCATCCGAGCGCAGCCCTGGTAGCTTGCAGAGAGGGCTCCTCAGGTGACAGTGCAGACATAAAAGGCAGGCAGAAACAATTTCCTCTCACTGCACAAAAAGTATTCAGCCTTAGCAACTGCTTATATAGGGCAGGAGTAATGAAGACCAGCCCTCTGCTCCACTGAGCACAAACCAAGAACATGGGTGGAATTAGGTGGCATTTGACAAGACTGCAGGTGTTCAGACCAAGCTACGCTGAGTTACACCCAGAGCAAAGAACATCCTGAATGTCTACAGGAAAATGGCAATAATGCCCCTACCAAATTCTCAGCCATTGACCATGTCATATCTAAAACCCTTTAACAGGCAGATGAAAGCCATCACCCCCATTCTGTAGGCAACGGCCAGCACAAGGAAAGAAGGGAAGGAAAGGGATATGAAAGCCATGACCTGTCTCAAATGCCATGTCTCCAGCCATAGGGCATGACACCTCACTAACCATTTCATCACCAGACATTGTCTCACCTCCACAGGCTAGGAAAGAGTCCAAGTGTCCTCTCACAACATCCACTGACCTTCATTTCAGATCCATGTAGCATCATGGTCCAAACAGGATGCAGGTCCAGCAGGAGCCACATAGGAGACTCTGCCTGTAAGACATGATGGAGAGGCTTGCAGGAAGCCCCATCACACATACCACCATTCTCCACACAGGACCCATCTTCCCAGCCCTCCGCCTTTCCTGGCTCCTCCAAAGAGCAGAGGGCAGGCTCCCGCATCCGCCTAATTCTACTGTTACAAATTACCACCGGATGGGAGAAAAGTAGATATTGCTTTGAGCATGGGGTATTTTAAGGTGCTTATGGGTTGGGGTTTGATTTTCCTTTTTTTTTTTTTTCCAGGTTTCCTATGTTGCTTCTGGTATGATAACAGGAGAGACAGTTGGAAACTGCTTATCTAAAAAGTCTAAGGAAAAACACAAAGTGTAGCTAGGCACAGAAACTGTACAGGTCCCTAAGGTTATTTCTTTTTTAATTTGTGGCTCCTTAAAATCAGCGACCTCGCTTTCTGAATTAGGAAAAAAAAAAATCTGGAAAAAACATCACATTCCCAAATAAAAACCTTTTGACCTTTATGTGTGGCTCCCAACTAAGCAATCTAAGGGTGGCACAGTGCAATATTTTTAATAGCCCTTCCAAACAAAATGAAAGCATCTTAGGAGCTGTAACAAGCCACAGTTCTAGTCCTCTTTCGGAAGGACTATGGTAGAGGGCAGGGATGACTTGGTTTTTCAATAAACCGTACGCACAGTGAACACATACGAATGAATTTCAAAAGGTTAAATAATTCTCATGCAGAAAATCAACTCTCTTTTGACATTAAGAGACTACTTTATTTAGGGCAGTCCCTACGTGAAGGGCTGCCAAAAGCCAGGTAGATATATTGGGAAGGATCTATCTATAAATGCCCATCTCTGATACACTCCCAAAGCATCTGCTCTTGGCCACTGTCAAGAGGAGTTTACTATACCAGAAATGATCCATCCAATTTGGCATTTTTTATTTTTCTTACAGGCACAGAGAACCAGGCAAACAACTGACTTCAAGAGAAACAGGCCTGCTTGGCCACATATCAATGTTCACCCAGTGGTGCATCAGTTCTTTAAGACAGGGACCTTCTGTCCTGCGTCTGTACACACCACAGCACAGAGATCCCTGCTTAGCCCTGAGAACTCCTGCAGCCTCTGCACATGTCCAGGTGTATGGAACTTCACTGCAGTATAAGGGCTGTAATTCCCAGTTTTACCCAACATCAACTTCACACAAACCCTGGTTTGCTACCAAATGACAATACCTTTTCCCCTTGCACAGGAGACTGAATGCACAAAGAAGTTTGACCTTGATGCACCTACTTCAACACAGTCTTCAGCTTTCTGCTGTCCTCAGGTCATTCCCTTTGGCGTGTCCCCTGACCATTTACATTAGTCATCCACTCACTGGATTCGAGTTTGTAGGACATCCCTGGAGACAGAAACACTGCTGCAACTCTGCACTAGCAAAGATAGACACCTGATGTCACTTGTAGGTGGTCAGACACCTGCATTCAAAAGTTATATCCCCAGACATGCTTTTCTTCACACACTGAAGTTAAAAAATAACTCTGACAAAAAAACAAACAGACCATAAGAACAATTATACCTTCTCCCTCTGGACTGGGCACAGACACTCCTGTTCCCACCACTTCTTCCCGAAATGACTCTTCTGGATTTTTCTTTTAAAGAACCCCAAGCTTCTAGGACATCCACAGAAACCACAACTTCCAGATCAAGGTTTTTGTGGGAAGAATCATACTGTGCCACCAAGCTGGAGGTAGCAAATGCTGCTGTGTCTGCACATGGACAACATCCCCAGCCGAGAACAGGCAGCAAAGCCAACCTCAAACCATTACACCATCGTTCTTCCCAGCAAGCTGCCAAGGGAGCCCTCCAGCAACATAAATTTTGGGGTGCCCTTGCTCTGTGGTCAGACCCAGTCAAAGACATCTTATCACCGGCCATTTCCCCATGCAGCACAAATTCATGTCCCTATCATTAAAGAGACACATGGTTTATTTACTCATTACCATATCCAGCTGTTGGCTTTCCTTCTTCCCATATTTCAGGGTAAGTAGTGATTTGACATAAATAATACCCCATTCAGCTGCGGCCTGGAGATATTGTAAATATAAAAAAAACCATCTTCAGCTCCAATAGCTCTTTTCAAGTGCTTGGTCCAAACCCTACTTAGTATGGGAGTGGAGGAAGGTTGGGAAAGAGAAAACCCAATGCCATTATTTAAATAGCCCCATTAAAAATGAGCGCAGAGTGAATTACGGCTTTATTAAACACATGACATTACATCAGGAATGATGAATCATAATGTTTCTTTTCGGGATTACAATGGCATGCAACCTCTTCAGCTGTAATCATTTGCCTCCTATTCCGAGCCACCATCAGGTGGGCTGGCCCTTCTCCCCGCCACATTAGCACCAGCACCAGGGACCCATGGGCACCTATTTCTCCATGTCTCACAAACTGTCATGGCTTGCTGCTGTGAGAAAGGAGACGGATAAGGATGATCCCGCTGGGAAGTCCAAAGGGGACCCTGTATTTTGTTCACATCTCTAGGTGGGCAGGGACAGGCTGTATGCTTTCCCAAGGAAGCACAGGAAGTTCCTCCAGGTTTCCAGGCAGGACAGTGTCTGGAGTGTCAGGTTCACCCTCTTGCCTTGGTTTCTCCTGTGTCAGAGGTTGCTGAGCAGGGTGAAGCTAGAAGACAGCAGCCAAGCTCAGAGAAGTAACTGATCCCCTCCACCCATCTGCACCTCCCAGTTTACCTCCCAGCAAGCTCACTGATGGATCCATGAGCACACTCTAGCTCTCTCCACACTGCTGGCTCTCATCTGTCTGGCCCCATGCACCCAACAGCTTGGCCATTCTGTCCCTGTGGACTCAGCCAGCTTCTTCTGAAGTTGCACTGGGGTGGAGGGACAAAAGCACAGACATGCTGAACTCTAAAGCCTGAGCAGAGGAATCTGTGGTGGGAACCAGGTTTTGGGGTTCTGTGCCTTGATGCTTTTAATACCAAATTCCCTTCCCCCATGAGGACTGCACTGGGGCATATTGTTGGGATTTCAACAATAACAAAAGTATGGGAGATTGCATAGTATAGGATGACTGGGACCATGCAGGATAAAGCAAGAAGCTGTCAGATAAAGGACTAGTCTGCAGCAAGACATAACCCTCTGGTACATGTACTGCTCTGTTGGTTGACCCATCAGAAAAGCAGATCCCCACTCCCAAAATACAACACACCAGTTCAGCTGTTTGCTGTCTCTGTCTTTTGCAGAGCTCTTCATAAACTCCTTAAATCCACCCCCTGTCTCTCCCTCTTGTGTTTAAACACACATTGTCTCCATGGCAGGTCACGCATATGGATCAGAAATAACTCCTCTGAAGATGGACTCCCCTTCTTGTGTCAGTCTTCATAGGACTGGTGGAGGCAATGTTAGAAGACCTAGGGTTCCCAATCGCTGCAGGCCAGCAGGCAACACCATGACTCAAAACCACCACATGAAATGTTTCCCACATTTTCTTGCTCTTGTCCTTCTCCTGAGGTTTGCTTGCCACCTATAAATAACCAGGAGAGCGTGACATCCAAATCCCAGATAAAGCAGTGCTGTGCCACAGCTCCATGTAAGCCAACAGCTTCTATTTTTACATCTTTGGTGAGAACCACGTGTCATCTATCGACAACACACACACACACACACACACACAAAAAAAAACCCAGCACTCGGATCCCCACTCCCCCTCCACCTTCTGCTCAGGCAGACCTCAGACGAGCGCCCGGCAGCCCCATCTGCTCGTCACCTGCTAGCATTTGGGTAGCAGATACGTCAAACTCCCAGCTCACGTTTTCACACGTAGGAGTTTGCTGTCTGAGTGATGAGGCTGTCTGTGCTCCCATTGTGCTTTGCCATCCAGAAGGTTTTTTTCAGAGCCTTTACAAAATACTGCATGCCAGTAGCTCTTATGTAAGTTACCAACTTCCTTGCCCCCATTTTACAGACTGGGAAACTGAGATGCAGAAGTGAGTTGAAAGCAGAGATACCTCTGACCTCCTGCATCCCCAAGCCTTTAGTCCTCTGCCCCCGTCCTCTTCCTCCGAAAAGTTAGCTGGCCACCCATTTTTATAATTATAGCTACTTCTAAAGTTAAAAAAAAAAAAAAAAAAAAAAAAACCAGAAAAACAAACAAGCAACCAACCACAAAAAAAACCCCACAACCAACCACTAAACCATAACCTGCAACAATAAAACACTGCCAAGGGAAGTTGAGCTCTGGCTTTGGCCCATGGTGATGGAAAGGTCCAGGGTATCTTACTAAGCCTTCTCACACTGCAGGAATAAAGGGGCCACAATTCCTCACCTGCCTCAGCAATAGTGGGTCCCTTTCAATCTGCTGCAAACTGACACTTGCACCTCCCTTCCCCTAGGTCTCAGTTTGACCTCTCACCTCCCAACACAAAATGAGGAGTCTACAAAAGCGAGGGCACATACCTATGGAAAAAAAGTCACCAATATCATAGCGATCAAACAATCAGAGGCTTGGCTGTGATTCCTATTCTGGATCGGCAGCAGCATCTACAGAGACCTGTGACCTAGGCATAACAAAAAAATAAATCCAGTAACAAAGAAATTGGTAAGTGGACAACTTAACTTCAGCTTTTACACATCAAAATTGACAATGACAATCATTTCTCTTTCCACTGCAATTGTTGTAACACCATCGACTCTAGTCCTAAAAAAAATATTCACCCCAGATTTTGCTCTAGTCTAGAAGTGAGTCAGCTCTCAAACCGCAGCTAGAAAGAAAGGCACTTGCTAGGAAGGATGTGGGAAAATAGAGTGTTAGATTCACCAGGCTCCTCTTGGGTCATGCTAAAATTACTACGATTTAAGTTAATGAATAGATTTCCTTTTGTTCCAGCTCAGCTTCATTCCGCAGCATTACAGCCCTCATCCCAAGCTGGAAGCAAGTGCTATTCAGCTAAAACAAAGCCCAGCTTCCCTTTAGCATTACCACCAGGACTACTTCATAATAATATTTATAAAATAGCTATTAAGATGGGAGGGGATAGTAAAACCACATCTGTAAGAGTCAGGCACTCGAGTTATAAAATACCAGGAATTAAATCTGCCCTGCAACACAAATTCCCTTCCCACCTCTGTGTTTGCTTGTTTCAAAGCATCTTTAATAGCAGGGCCACATCCTGCTCACTCCTCAGGACCTCAGTTTCATCCAGGCTGAGGACTGAGCAAAGGGGCCCCCAGGGCTCTGCTGCTGCACCTCCAGACACCTCTTACCACAGTGGGCTCCAGTCTCTGCTTATTTGGCACTAATTGCAGGGGCTGTTTGGGTCAGGGCACATCCATCTGGATAGCTCCCAACTTTCTACAGAGCAGGGATGCTCAACCACATATTGCTCTGAACTCTCGGAGACAGAGATCACATCAGAACCACAGGTGACCAGGACAGTAGGACTTGGTCCTTGGCAGGCTCAGTTTGGCTTCTTCTGTGCTTCTTCCAGAGAGCAGGAAAGTGGTTTTGTGCAGCCTTTGGCAAGAACATTTTTCCAGAGCCAACCTCGTATGCAGCATGTTCTGCTCCCTTGTCCCAGCAGACTGCAGCAGCAAGGGATAGCTCAACCCATAAATTAGATCTGAACCCTGATGTCTTCCCATCCTTGGAAGGGATAACAACACCCACCATCACCAGGAAACCAATAGCAGAGCTACCTGGCTGCTCTGGATTGCTGCAAAGCATTTGCCTCTAGGGTGTTATTAGTAGCCCAGGAAAGAAGCTAACAAGGTAGACACTTGCCACAAAAGGTTAATTTGCTGGAACCAAGCATCAGTGCAACCATCAGGACAGTTAGAGGGGAAAAAAAAAAAAACACACCAGAGGCAGGCAAGCAGCCAGCCAGCTTGCTGCCTGGCACTTGAGATCACCACACAGAGATGAGGCTAATGCACAAGACCAAGAGGTCAGGCTGCAATGGGTGACAAGTTGTACCTTCAGAAGTCCTGTAGATCTGCACACCCAGTAAGACACAGCCACAGCAGCACCTCTGCTCTGAAAGTTTTCAGAGCATTTTCCAACTCTACAAAACCCTGATTGCCCCAAACCAAGGAGTATCATTTCACTACAGTCAGCTTGATCGCTTACCTTATCTGGTTTCCAGCATAATCTCAGCTCTGAAGCTCAGCCAGCAACAATTATGTTGAGCCTCAAAGAGCCAGTCACAGTGAGAACACATTGAGGAGGGTTGCAAGGACCAGCAAGCCAAGGACATAGGGCAAGCCACCTCCATTTGAAGTCTGCAGCTGTACTAACTTTTAGCTGACTTTTGTCAGCATCTTGATGGTGAGGAGGGGATGGAAAAGGAGATTTGTGATAAGAGGAAGAACCACTGCATTTATCCAGGCTGACACCCCATGTAACATCAGCCAGAGCATTTCAGCTATAACCCCTGTGTTGCGCCAAGCATTGACACTAATAGGACAACAACTGAGCAATTAAAAGGAGAGTAGAGACGAGATATCAAGTCAAAAAGGCTCATGGACAAGAGACAGAAAGACCTAATTTCTGCTTGTTCGCTTTGGTGAGTGGAATATCGTTAGACAGATACCATGCTCAGGAAAAAACACATTTCTGTGTCACTGCCAGTTACTGCCTCTTCCTTAAAAGACTAGATTCCTCCTGCCTTTTTGCCAGGAGAGGTTTTAAGATGGACCCTACCAAAGGGTGTCAGAGCTCACTCTGCACCGAGAAGTGGCTGAAACAAGAAGATGTCCCTGCACTAACCCTCATTCAAAGACTGTTCACAAACTGCAGGAAAGAATTTACAGCCCCTTCGCTGTGGATAGGGGCATGGGGACACAGAGGAGAGTCTCTGAATCAGGAGGCAAACAGCAACTCACTGTGGTCTTGCTTACACACTTCCCCAGCAGAGTTAACAACCAGTACAGCCTGGAAGTAGTTGAACTGATGTGGGAGGACCAGGTGTAACTATTCTGATATCCCTTTGCATGGAATTATACACCCCTAGCTCTGAGAGTCCCGGGCAGTGGCTGGTGAGAGGGTCCTGGGGGAAGCAGAGCTGCAGGTTTGGGCAGGCATCTCTTCTAACACATCATTAGACAGGCATGGGGTAATGGAACAAGAAAGCAGCAAGAAAGAGCCCACTCCAGTCAGGCAGGATTCATGTCCCTAATGTCACCCCCAGAGCCTGTGACCCACTGTCCTAACAAAGCCCTCTGAGATCTTGTGGGAAAGTCACAGCAAAAAGCCACTGGTGGGGCTGAGGACAAGGTCAGAAAGGGAAATCAAGGGCAGGGGAGGAGCCAGTAAGAACGGACAGGCTTACAAAGCCAGACATCAAACCTGGTGTATAGCAGCAATTGAGAGGGGAAGAAAACCAGGACCGGAGGCTGTGCTTCCAATCATTGCTTTCACTAGATTAAAAATGTAAATTCCCTGTGTACTTGCCTGCCTTGGAGATATTGAGAGTATCAGGCAATTAGGAGTAATGAAGTAGCAATGACAGCAGCAACAGGCAAACATCTCCAGGAAAGGAGTGGGTTTGGCGATAGGTGCAAAATTCCCTCTCTCTTTGAAGAGAGCGTGGGAAGGGGTGTCTGGTCCAGCTCTCAGTTTACTTCTCTGCCAGTTTAATGCTTCCTACCAAGCAGTGGTTGTATCGCATTTAATCTGCGTTAATAGGATCACTGGCATGCTCAAGGGAGACATTGCTGGGAAGAGGCACAGGCAATGTGACCCATGGGCCTTGGAAAGCCACAGGCACACGTGGCTCTAGAACCAGGCGTGTGCTTTGCAGCTGGATCCTCAGGGTGTTAATAAAGGTCGATCACACGCCATGCCCTTCCCCAGTAGAGTGTTAATCCCTCTGAGATCATGATCCATCACTGCTGGGGAAATGAGTCCAACAGCTCAAAAAAACAGCCAAAAATAAATAAATGGGAAGGTGAAGAAGCAATTGCTGAGCACAGGGGTAGAAAACTCACCACCTTGGAAAACCAGGCTGGAAAGACAGCTTGCCATGTCCTAGTGCTTCTTGCACAATGCAGTGACACCACGACCAGCTTAGGAAGTACCTGCAGGTCATCCGCTGCCCTGCACTCTGCAAACGCAGCCTGCGATGGAGTAACACCACACAGATGTCCCACACGGACACCCCTATTTCCAGCTCCACCCAGGAAGCTGAAATAGAGATGAAACCCACAGTTTAGACACCACCAGCCTAAGCAAGAGAAGGAAAAATGCTAGGAAACATCAGAAACCTGAAAAAAGTGCCAGGGAAAAAAACCCACACAAATGTGGAAAATATGGGTGAAGGAAATCTGAGAAATAAAAGGGGAAGGACTGGTGAGAAGGAGATGGAGCTATGTGGAGGCGACTGGGTTATAGGCAATCTTACATCAGTTTATGAAAATATCCCATTAATCTTCATAGCGCAATCTTAATTGCAAAATCTTTCATCAGCCTTGTTATTTGTGCACCTGTCACTGGAGACACTCGGAGTTGTTTTGTCGTCATTTCTCACACTAATTAGAGGGGCTTGGGGTGGTTTGTGGGGTGGGATGGGGAGTGGGGGGGGGCTGTTGTTTTTTTAATTGTCCTCGAGCACAGCTCAGCTTTATGGTAACGCTGCCAATTAGGGTCCTGCCCCGTGCAGGGCTTGTAGGCCTGCTAGGCACATTACAGAAGACTAGAGGGGTTGTTTTAATTAAATACCCCCAGACTAGTAGGGAAATATTTAGAGCAATTTAACAATCTGCTGCAGAGTTGTTAAGCCTCCAATATATCTGCTTAATGTTCATTTGGGTATTTAATAATCTCCCTACCTTATCTAATCCTGTTTAAATTTAAAGAGATGCATCTAAGCTAGTGCTTATTAACAGCCGCTGGTTATTAAAACATATTTGAGATGTCATCACCAGCGAGCAGTCCCAGTAGCAGGCAGGCGACTTGGTGCCTGCAGATGTATTTCTTTCTTAACTGGGGCTGCCCAGGGACAAGAGCCAGTGCTTTCATCACAAGCTCTGCTGTCACCACAACAGTACTGTTAGCTTCCAACCTGCTTCATCTGCCAGTGGAAGGAAAGGTGGTGGCATTATTATGTAATTAGACAAAGCTACAAGTTACTTATTTTTAAGGCTGTTTTCCAGGACTTCAGCTACTTAGACTGAGGCATTTTTAAAGAACGGGATGTTTTGTTTCCTCAGGTTAATAGAAGTTGTGAATTTTTTTTCTGACAGTTCTTCACAACTCTTCTGTGACGTCCACAGAAAATCATTTGCCTGAGGACAGCCTACAAGGCCAGAAAGACTTTATTTTGCAAGGTTTTAGTCCAGCTGTCCTTACATAATTTTTATGTTTCTAGGCTGGCTGTCCTGTTCTAATTTGTCTTCTTACCTCAGTTAGATGGACTGCCATTTCCCACAGCAATGTTTTTCAGATTGTCTTGGCCGTCTCTCCTCCCTTCTATCCAAAACAGGTAGCTCCAGCACACTTCAAAGTGCTGCCACTCAAAACTAATCAGGGCAGGTCCCAAAATGCTGCCATCACAAAGAAAAGTTCATTATAGAACACACATCTCATCTTGAAAAACTTATACAGAGGAAGAGTCAAGCCAACAATTTAAGTATGAAATGGCCTCCAGGCAAAGCAAAGAATTTTCCTAGCACATTCAGGACACAAACAGTAAGTCAGCCTTAAATCCTATGAAACTGAACAGCCTAGACTGTTTTACAAGCACTAACCCACCCAACTTTAAAGTACCTTCACTTCTGAAGCTAGAAAAATAGCAGCCGTCTTTGTTAAGAAAGGGGAAAACTCTGCCAGCCAATTTCAAACCAGAAAACACACCTGGGAGAAATCTCCTTGCCCAGTTGAGCAAGAGGCAATGTTCTCAAGTGCTAGGGCTGCAATGCCTTGAAGGCTTAATGCCAGCACCCTCAGCTGGGTGAGGTTCCCCATCCATCTTGTTCAAGCAAGAGTATCTCAGGCTGCTCTCACCATAAAGGGCTGATTTCCATCATAAGTCTGGTGCTTTGCTTTTGGACACCTTGTTTTGAGGTAGAAATGGACTATTTGGAGAGAGTGAGCCCAAAGGTGACATCTGTCGCACACAGAGCACAGCCATCCCAGTTGGTCCTCATTGAGCCAAGAGCAGCTTTCAAATAGCCTGTCAGAAATGGGAAGGGAAAGAGTTTTTTTTCATCCAGAGAATACGAACAACAGGCTAAAAACTGAGGCAAGGAAGATTAGGTCAGACAGGAGCATAAAGAAAAGAAAACCAACACACTTTCTATGCTTGTTACATTATTCTTGTTAGAAACCCTGGAAAAGGTTGAGCAACCTCTATCCCCAAGGGTCTTTAAAAACAGATTAGTCCAGAAGCGACATAGGTACAAGTTGATCTTACCTTGGGGCAGGGACATAGATTCACACAACTTTGGCAAGGTCCTTCTGATGCTGCCCCTTCTGTGGCCCTATGCTGTAGCACAAGCAACGCTGAGCCCTATCCCATCCCCTCTTTGTCGTACTGCAAGGCACTGGTTACAGTACCA
Organism: Ceryle rudis; assembly: GCA_033439905.1. Classification (NCBI taxonomy): domain Eukaryota; kingdom Metazoa; phylum Chordata; class Aves; order Coraciiformes; family Cerylidae; genus Ceryle; species Ceryle rudis. Next base: position 59,412 of record JAAGNO010024457.1, read on the forward strand.
ATCAGAGGAACCTGTACTCTAGAAACAAGATAAAACCAGGGGCAGATAATCCAGAAATACAGTCCAGCAGAAGCAGACTTCTGACCTGCAAGACCTGTTAGCTTCTTTCACGTGAGCCCAACCAATTTCTTGTCCTGAGGAGAACCCCCAAACCCAAGTCCTCCCCCCACACACAAAGGTCACCGTTCCCACTCCAGATTTGGATGACAGATGACCAGAGGGAAGCAAAATGAACAGATATTTTTGTTTGTTCTTTGTTCCTTGTGTCTCAGACGTTGGTGTCATTTAGGATTTTTTGTGGAGAAGACACATCAGCACAATGACGGATCCTGTCTGGTCCCATCAGCACCGAGGCATCGTGTCCCCAGAGTAACACAAGGGGACTGCCATTCCTGCAGGGAAGGCTGCTCAGCAGGAGGTGTCAGCCTGGGAAACACAACAATTGTTTCTCTCCCATCGGTTCGGTGGCACTTGGAAACTTTCAGAGTGGTGGAAAAGGCTGAGTCTGAACCCAGTGGTGTGCTAAGGACTTGCACCGAAGGACAGGGAAGAGACTTCACACACCCAGGCATCATCACAATGCCAGCCGCCCACCATGTCAAGGGAAAAAGAACAAGTATACTTCAAGCGGCTCTTTCCTACAGGATGTGCCTCGAGAGGTAAGGAAAGGGACTTGAGCCCTCCTCCCACCAGCTGACACTTGCCACTGCACTCCCTCATCACCTCTGTCTGAGAGCTGCAGTCACAAATCATAGGTTTATTTAAAGTCTTAACCCCCTCCCCCCCCCCAAAAAAAAACCAAAAAACAAAAACAAACCACCAAACAACAAAACTGAAAGGATACAACCATTTATAGAGTGATTTCCTTAATTCTCAATAAAGGATCCTATTTGCTTCCTCCTCCATAAGTCACCTCTGGTTTAGCAGTGCAGTAACAGGACAAAGGCACGGTGTGAGTTAAGACTCCAGTGCCCTCTAGCAAACTTAGCTTTTGCTGTAGCAGAAGGACTTCACATCCTCTTTCACAAGAGGATTAGAGGACTTCAAATTCACTGTGGCCGTGTGGAGAAAAGACTGGTGGAGATAGGCTGTGACGTTCTTCCTGACAGTCAAACAGGGGATCCAGGGTGCAGAACAACTGAGCTCTGTGCTAGATGCGTGCACAAGCTGAAGAGCATCAGCTCTCCGGAGACCCAGCCACCAGATCACCTATGCTAAACACCCTGAAGATCCCAGCTGGGGCTGTCAGTATAATTTTATATAACACATGGGGAAAGCATCCTGCAAAAAAACAGTCTGCATTTGGCTTACTGGGGGAGGATCGGGATTCTGGACTCCTTCTCCATGAAGCAAAGTGGGATGCACCAATATCAAGTACACATGTATTATAATGCCACATTTAGTCTCATCTCTGCTGTTTAGAGCTACTCAGGCCTTGCCTTTTGCCAGCAGGAGATGCCACGACACGGCTCTTCACCGGGTAGAAAGCGCTTGGAGGAGCTGCTTGTGAACAGCAGGCTCAGAGGGAAAAACCAGCAGAGGCATGCACAGAGCAAGTGATAATTTCTGCGCTGTGCAATTACAGCTGGGAAGGAGTAAACCTCTGGTGCACAAACCTGCCAACAGTTTACTGCCGACAAGGAAACAAAACCGACAGTTGACATTGGAACAGCTACTGATACCCTGTAATCATCTTAAAAATAGACTCTTTGCAAACCTGCTCGTTAGTAGTGAGAACATATGCTCTTTTTAAGAGGGGGGGCAGGGGGGGTGGGGTGGGGGGGGTGGGTGTTGAAAACCTCTCAGCTTCTCCAAAGCAATGTCTGCATTAGCCAGAGGAAGTGTTTGGTGAAGCTGAAGCTGCAAGCATCTTTCCCAGAACTTGGTCTGGTCCTGCTGGATGACCAAGACATATCGAGATGCTGCATTGCTGTAGCTCATCTCCCATCATCAAGCACACTTAGTCCTCTGAGCACAGCAGCAAGGGCTTTCATTGCTATTTTAGAAACCCAGCTTCTTCCAGCTTATTACGCATATATACGTAGCTGTGTTACCCAGCACAACGCTGTGTTTACCACCCTGTGCCTGCTGCACTGTGGCATGACAATGCCCCTTGTCCTGCCTTCTCCTGCCTCTCAGCATGAAGCCTTCCAAGCCCATCAAGGTCTGATTGAGATCATGGCAGTGAGACCTCATCTCTCTGCTCATTCTTTAGTCCTCTCTCCAGGACTATCCATCCAGAAAGCAGAAAGGTCTGGCTTGGTCCTTACTATATTCAACACAAAATTCACCCACCTTCAACTTGCTGTCCCCTCTGTGCTCAACACATCAACACTGCAGGGGGAAAAGGAACAAACGTGCCCTTGTAAGTGGATTTTATTTTGGTATGAGCCATTTAGAGATTATATCCATTTCAATTTGGGCAGGCATCCAAGGTTAACATCTCTGCTCTTGTTAACAGAGCTTTGCTTGCAAAAGCTCATCAGCTCAGTTTTACATCTTATTTGGAAAAGTCAGTGCAATGTTGCACTGTGAACTAGGAGAAGGGGAGAGGAAAGGTGGATCTTGGTGGGGCTCTGTAGCTAAGAGTACTTTCCTTACAAATCCTGGACACACATCACTGATCTCCTTTGTCTGCCACTTATGAACACAGACACCGCAGACTTCTGCTGGAGAAACTTCAGAGATTTTTTGTTGTCTCCACATAGTCAAGGAAGGAAGACCTCTGACAACCTGGCAGAACATACAGCATGAGGGTAGCGCCCTCCCACCCAGGATTACAGCAACATTCCTATAAAATCCACAATAATGCAGACTGTGGTTCCTCAGTTCCTGGAAGTCACATCCACTTCTTGGTGGATGCGACTCCACCTGGATCACGTTTCTAGCCATGTTCCTAAGGTCCCTCTGGGTCCTTCCATAATTGGCCAGACAGGGTCAGCCTGTGTACACCTTCTGGTCTTGCAAACCCCCTGAGAGGATCACAGGCTGTGCCTAAAAACAATGACATGCCAGAGCAGCAACTGCAGAGTCAGTCTAGAGACCATCCTGTCACAGAAGGAGCCCATCATCTCTGGGACAGAAGACACAAGAGTCCATCTGCAAGATACAAGCAATAGTAAAAGCTGGTCTTTAACAGTCTGGATTTCCAACCACCCCAAGACACCCCCAGAAAGCAGACAAATGGAAGCACACTCTGGGTAGCAAGGAGCACAGTCTTGGCTGCCACAGTTGCCAGCCTGGAAAGGATTTGGCTGCACCCCAGCAGCCACCTTGCCGTCAGGAGACTGTCTTTACTGCATAACCCCAGCACCTGAGCAGGAAGACAGCTTCTTCACCCAGGGCAAACGTACCAACGTCTTTCACTGAGGCATTCTCAGATTAGCTCCCAACAGTCAATACTGCCAGCATGAATTATTAATCAGTGTGTCACTCAGCCTCAGAAGCTGATCTATCCACACCACACCGGAAAAAAGCTTTTAGCAACACACCCATGTCAGCAAGCCCAAGGCAAGCTCACCAGGCGCTTTCTCGCACCTCCCCACTGAGCTGCTGCGCGCCGGCGGGAGGGTCCCGTGGTGGTCTGCTCGCTGCTGTCTCCAGCAAAGAGCTGCACCGGCCCCGTGCGCCTCCTCGCCCAGAACCAGCTCCGTGCGCGACTGCATTAGCTCAGCACATCCACCTGTCACGCAAGTCACTCGTTTGGAAAATTATTCTGCTGGAGCATCGCTGAGGACACCTTGCCAGTGAAATATCAGACAACATCAGGCGGTGTTTACTTGCTCCAGTGCAGATACTACACATTTATTATTTACACTTGCAGCGTATTTTTAGAGTTATGTCAATAAGACTGAGAGTTATCAAGTGATCTGTTTGCAGTCAGTCAAAAACTGCCATGATGCCCAGTTTGCCTGAGGAATTTTAGGACAGGGTTTTACCATTTCACATGGGTCTGATCCACAACATAAGAGACTGGGGATCTAAGAGGCATTTGTTTGGATTTGAAGGACTTCAAATGGTGTTTTTGTATTCCTTACCTTCTCTGCTTCCTGCATGAGGGTGCTCCAAGGGGAGCCAGCCCCAGGGGTAAAGGGAAGCTTCCGAAATGGTGTAATAAAGCCTAGAAGATACCCCTTTGTCACAAGCATTTGCAGCGATGGTTGGGCTGATTTGTGTAGACTGTTTCAACTGTACTTAAGACAAAAGCAGGAAAAATAATTAGGCCAAGCTGAACACAGTGTCCTACTCACTGGTCGTGTTTCGAGAATGATCAGTCAGAATCGATGCACTGGATACTAGACTTAACCAAAAAAAAGATCCTGTTTATTGCATCTTCTATTTTGTTCACCCCAAATGAGAGAAGTATTTCCATGTGGCTCCTCTTGCTTGGCAGAGCTCTGCACTTCACTTGAATACAGGAGTTCCTTCATGTGACAATACCAGCTGCATCCCACTGAGACAGAACCATCCAGGCACCACGGCTGCCCACATCTTGCTCTGAGCCAGAGATAAGCTCTCCTACACAGCACCCCAGTGGGAAGCTCCAGCTCATCCAGCCTGAAGAACTTGGGAATGAACAGGCCAGCACAGCTGGAGACTCCCCATGCATGCAGAACATGGATGGATCTGGAGAGGGTGTATCATGGCTGTCCCACCTACAGATGTCAGCTTCTGTCCTAGCTAGTGCTTTTTCCCATCTTTTCTACTGTCTTTTCTCAGAGGTGGGGAAAACAATGAGTATTTCGAACGCAATCATGGCATAAGCTCCTTATTCCCCTTGCTAAGAGCTGCTTAACAGTAAAACTAGCAAATATACTGCCTGAACCCTGAACACATTTTACATTTATTCTTTTGAACTGCCTTTGGAAATGAAATTTGTCTATCTAGAACTAGATGAAACAACTTTGAGGGAGGTTCTCCTCCCCCTCTACTCTGCACTAGTGAGACCACATTTGGAGTATTGTGTTCAGTTCTGGTCTGCCAGTTCAAGAGGGACAGGGAAATACTAGCAAAAGTCTCACAGAGACCTGCAAAGATGATAAAGGGAACATCTCTCTTATGAGGAAAGGCTGGGAGACCTGAGGCTGGAAGACACAGAGGGGATCTTATTGATGTTTACAAATATCTCAAGGGTGGGTGTCAAGTAGAAGGGGCCAGTCTCTTTTCAGTTGTGCCCTGTGATAGGATGAGAGGTAATGGTAGCAAGGCAAAATACAAGAGGTTCCACCTCAACGTGAGAAAAACTTCTTCACTGTAAGAGTGACAGAGCCCTGGAACAGGCTGCCCAGAGAGGCTGGGGAGTCTCCTTCTCTAAAGACTTTCAAGACCCGCCTGGATCTGTTCCTGTGTGGCCTGCCCTAGGTGTTACTGTGCTGGCAGCAGGGGTTGAACTTGATGATCTCCAGAGGTCCTTTCCAAACCCTCCCATTCTGTGATTCTAACTTCAGAGAAGTCCACTGGATGGCATGTACTCAAGCCCTTTCATCAGTAACAGAGACCACCTGCTATATCCCTCTTCCAAATCCAAAAGTGGTGGACCACTGAGTGCCAAAGAGCAGTAGTTACCCCAAAGAGTTTAAAGACGTTGTTCAAGAGCTCAAATTAATAGCCAGGCTGCAGGTGGCAAGGCACATCTCTAGCAACAGCTCTCTGATGTAGAAAGATTAGCCAAGGTCGTCTCCCCATTCACACATTTTTGATTACCAGAAGTGCCTTCCTAGTTCTGGCTGAAAGACCAAAGCATCCAGCCACACACCTTTACAAAACCACCAGGTATTTTAGCAGGCCCGCTCTGCTGCAAGTCCCATTTCTGCAATGGGAAAGGTTTAACATTTGTTCCTGAAAAGTCCCTTTTCAGCAGGCCTTGGACTGGGCTGGTTCCAGTATTCTACCCGACTCTGCAGTTTGGCGGCAGAGATCTGAATTCTTGGCCCAGTAACGAGTGCCAAGGCAGTTGTTTTTATCTTATTCAGTCAACAAGAACATGGAAATCAATTTTTCCCAATCTCAGTTATGGCTAGAAATCCATTCCTTTTAGGCCAGCTACAGGATTAATCTATTGAATGGTTTGCAGGCATTTTGCTGACATACAAACATTTGAAGAATACATTATGCTTCCCCCCTCCTAGCGTAGCATTAGTGCCTTTTTTTTTTTTTTTTTTTTTCCTGTAAACATCTTTGTTCGGGAATCCATGAGACAGGACGTGGAAATGCATCTCTGTCTTGCAAACAAGCCTCACGTCTGCAAAGTTTTACCCTGCACCTAAATTGCTGGTGCTTCGTGACTTCAAAAAACAAACAAACAAACAAAAAAAACCAGCAAAGCCACCTATGATGCACAAGACATGTCAGCAGCACAGAACAGGCACTGCACTGCCATCAGCACATATAGATGGAAAACACAATATAAATTCCAACTTCAGTGGAAGCCGTGACCTAAAGACCTGCCTGTCTAACAATCAGTCTCCTCTGCTGGCTTCACAACATCAGGACACACACGTAAAAATCCATCTCACACCTCTTACCATAGTAGTCTAGTGCAATTCTGACACCCGTGTGAAGGGGGTAGTTGACCACCTATCATCTTATGATTCAAGAAAAAAAGATTATCTCTTGTGGTCCTTTACTTTGGTCTCCAGAGAGTTTCTTGCCCTGTTCTCAGCAGGACTTCAAGAAACTCTGCAAACTTTCTGGAAGAGTGCATTATATATAAGGAGATAGCGGAATATACTTCCCCCCCCCCCCATTTTACAGGCATGGGAGGAGAGGGAAGCTTTCCTCTTTCACCAGCATAAGCAGGCCTTCCTGAAAAAACTGCCTTTTCAACACTAGGAACTTTTCAACTCCCAAAACGTTGTTCCCCACCCAAATCTGGGGATACATTGTCCTCAGTTCCAGTATCTGCACTCACCCATCAGAAACAGGATCTAAATTTCCGTTTGCCCAATATCACAGCTTTTCCACACCCAGTCTCCAAATGTCAGGATTGTTTGTAAAACTTTCCACAGGTGATGTATTTTCAGCCAAAGGCTAAGATTTGTTTTAAAATGTTCTTCACAAAATTTCATCTGGGCAGCAGTATCAGAATGGTTTTGGAAGAAGAAAAAAAGATAAAGCAATTATATCCCATGCGGTGGGACAGCAGAAAGTGAGTACATCCATCTCACCACAGCTGTCCTTTCTTCCTCCAGCAACCTGAGCCCAACAGACTGTGCAGATCTATTTCCCACCACTGTGGAGGGCACTACAGGTAGTTCCAATTCAGAAAATTCTACGCTATAATGTGTTGATATCCTGGCCAGGAGGGACATAGCTAGTTACAAAGATGTGGTAGCCCTGCTTGCTTACCTCCAAAGAGACTCTACCCTCCAGGGCCACAGGGATAGAGCAGAGCTGCTCCAGAGCTGTCCCCACCCATGGCCGCCCTGCCTGATGCAGATAGCAGTGGAGACCTCAGCACACATACAGGAAAGCTATCCTTTTCTTCCCCTCAAAACACCACATATGGATGCAACAGAGAGGAGAGCAGAACAGCAGCACTATTCACTTGGTGGCCATTCCCATTAGCAGCTGATCCCTGCTCCAAAGTAGTCAGCTGTGGATGCCAACCTTGATGCCTAAATGGTACTGCACTCACCTGGAGTGTCACAGTGTCCACCTGATCTCCCCTCAGGCTGCACATGGAATACATCTTCAGGCCTGTCCTCATCAGGGTGCCCTCCTTCCCTCAACTGACCTTTCCAAATTATTGTCCCCCTCTTTCTGTATCACTCACCTGCAGGGTGAATCTCCAGGAGTGGATTTCTCTCACACCACTCCAAGCACCTGCAGCAATGCGCCCTCTGGTTGGTCTCCAGCTGCCATCAGCAAGACCTAAGTAATAGGCAAGTCCCTCCGAACAGCATGGCTGTAGGCTGAAATAGGTTGTTTCTGGCTACCCCTTGCAAGTCTTTGTTGCCTGTACCAAGATACAGTCACCAGTCATAAAGCATAAAGGGACCTACACCATTCTGTCTTCCTGTAGGGACAGCAACATGCAATGTGCCCATGCTATGCCTTGTCTGGAGGGGAGCAGGGGATGCTCAAGGACTCCTTTGTACTGCCCTATAGCATCACTGGAGAGCTTCCATCAGGTTCTCTCATCTTGCCAGGCCATCCAAGACAGATCCACAGTAACTGAATAATCAATTAATCCTCCTGTAGAGCTCCATTTACATAATGAAAACGCAGCCTCCCAATATACCACTATTTTTCAGTTGTCTAGACTAATATATCTGTCCTGTAGTTTGAGGGGGGAGACCTAACACAGCTTCTATTACGGGTGGCAGAGTTCCAGCTGAAATCACGTGGTGGCAATAAAACTTCTATTGATTTCATGTAAGCATTTAACCCTAGCAGGGCAAGTATTCCTCCAACAGCCCACAATGGACTCTGCGTCCAGCAACCCAGACTGAATTACAGTCGCACCTCACACGGAGCCTGGTGAATCTTTTCTCTTTCTCTCCAGCTCCAAAAGAAGCCATAGACAAGCAGAAATCAGACAGGATCCACTGCACATTTTGAAATAGGGCAACAAGTTTGGATTTTTCAGTTCAGTACCTGCAACTTACCTCAGACTGCAGAGGTAGGTCTCACCCTACAGATCTCAGTGAAAACCAAACCAGCTATAAATTCTAGATCCAACTCATTAAGCAAGCAAGGGTCTGGGGTAGGGGTCTGTCCTCAGAAGCCTTCTCCCAGATTGAAGATTAGGACCAGTGATGCTGAAACAACCCTCCTTCTCCACTCCAGACAGCACTGGCAAAGCAAAAGTCAGTAAATAGCAGAGACTCTAGAGCTGAATTAAAGTCCTTACTCTTCATTCAGTTCTTGCCTCCATAAATAGGATATGAAGAGCAAACATTCAGTAGCTCGCAGCAGGGCCCATTTGCAGGCCCTGGTTCCCAGTCAAACTAGACAGGCTGAAGATGGGCAATCAGCAGAGAAGGCTGAGGTTCAGCTGCAGTCTTTGGTCCCACTACAGACTTCTGCAGGTCAACAGGCAAATCATTTTGAACTTATCTCCAAGCCCACAAAGTCACTACAAGGCTCCCCATTAATCCCAGACATTGGAAAGGGGACCCACTGTCTGGCTTGCACCACCAAGAGCACAGCTGGGCCACTGGAGATAAAGAGACAAAGCGTTGTCAGACCACCTTCTGGGCAGGACAGTCTCTGTGTGTAGTGTGACAAGCCTCAAGCCAGTGCAGAAGGCTCCCATAGCTTCAGTAACAGCATTGTGTATGCATTTCCATGAGAGCATGCTTTAAGTGAGCACGCTCTGCCCTCCTCTGCTTGCCGCAGGTTGCCTCTTCAGCTTGCAGAAGTCTAGGCAAACTTGTACATCTTGCCTGAAGGATCACATTGTGCTCTGTTGATGACACAGACACCCAACACAGACCCAAAGCCTTCTGGCCATTCCCGTAACCAGGGCACACACAGAGATCAGATGATAAATGCTGCAGCTTAACATTTCAGCTGGGAATAAGGACACTGGTGCCACACCACAAGGTTCCCCACAACCAGATGACAGCAGTGCTGAGCACAGCTTGCCTCCATTTGAACCAGCAACTGTTCTGCCAGTAAAGCTGGTTCCCCCAAGGCACTGCCCTGACCCAGCACCACTGCCAGAGGAAACATGCACACAACAGCACCAACAGCATCTCGCACGTAAGCCGAGGCTGCAGCCTCGTGAGAGCCAGTAAGCACCTCACATAGAGACACATGAGTTGGCCAGACCCTGTAGGAGCAGGATAGCCACCATGCCAAGTGAGTGTCAGGGACATGTCCTTAAAGTCTACCCTCTCCTCACAGTCAACCAAGCACAAGGGTCAGGAGAGTTTGTTTCCCGTGTAAGCAAGTACCAAATCTGCCTTGACATTTGTAGGTTACTGGAATCGACGGGTTTCGGAAAGGAAGACTTCAAAATCCTTGATAGCTCAGCCCTTGCCAGCACACCTCAGTCTCAAGCTGCCATGCTTCCTTCTGGCCTTGCCATGTCCCCTACAACATCCTTCTCCCTTTTCCATGAGGCAGAGCTTCTCACCTAATATCCCTCTCTCCTCATGGGATGAGGGAAACTGCACCAGTACTAGGATCTCTGGTTCTTATGATCTTCCAAACACAGTCCAGGTAGTACTTCCATGAAATAGGCTGCACACAGCTCTCCTGTAGCCCCAGTGAGATCTAGGCCTGTTTCTTCTCTAAAGCCACTTCAAATGTCCTTTGAGGAGCCCTGGCCTGCTCAACTTGCTCTTCAAAAATGTAAATTCTGATT
>JAAGNO010024460.1:0-18818 GCA_033439905.1 Ceryle rudis
CCACCTGGATCTGTTCCTGTGTGGGCTGCCCTGGGTGACCCTGCTGTGGCAGGGGGGTTGGACTCGATGATCTCCAGAGGCCCCTTCCAACACCTAACATTCTATGATTCTCTGATTTTCCTTTTTTCTTTTCCCCTAAAGCAGCGGCTCTGTGAAGCAGTCAACAGCTTGAGGAACTTGGAGGGAATTGAGGATGATGCTCAGGGCAGGTCACCCATCCCTCTGCCCAGCAGTGCCACACAGATGCAATTTGCACCCCCCCTATCATCACACCAGCCCCAAAGGTGCGAGGCAAGCAGGAGGGAGAAGGGAAGAAGTACCTTTTTAACTCGACAACTTCAAACTAAAGCAATTTGCAAGCCTACCCACAGCCTTGCCACGGTGTCTGCTCGGCGGCAAAGATGCACAGTGCGTGCTGTGATCGCTGCCAAGAAAACAGCCCAGCAATAAAGGAGCAGAGGTGAAAAGCAGGGAGCGAGGACATGCTTGTGCGTACGGCCAGTGGAAGAGAAAACCTTTCAGGAGTGCCTTTGATGAAGCTGTTTTCTCAGGGAAACATGATGAATTATGAACTCGGCAGAGAATATTAACTCATTGCAGGCAGCAGCACTGGGATTGCAGACTCGTGTCTGTGCCGATGGCTGGGGCTGGTTCGCAGCCAGCCAGCTCGATGCTCTTCCAGCAGAGCCACCTGCATCCCACAACTAGGACTTCTGTCCTCAAACTGCCCGTGGGGTAGCAGGAAAAGTCTCTCATGATGTTTCTTCTCCCCCCCAAATAAGCCTTCTCAGGGAAGTTTAAAGACTTGTGCTGGTGTTCATCCAGCTGGAGAAAACACCTGCACTCCACTCAGCTTGCAAAATGAGCTTGAGGTATTATTAAACTTTGTTTCCCCAAATTGGGCCATTTAGCACTCTAATTAGTTACCACAAGTATTATTCTTAATAAGATTATAAACCCTTCTTGTGGATATTGCAGCCAGGCAGCCTGTCCCGCGAGGAGCTGTGCTGAACCCAAGCAGGTAACGCTCTTCTACCCACAGTTTTCACACGTATTGATTATTTCATTGGGAATTATAACACCCTTGGAAGGTTAAGCTAATAGATGGAAAACAACTCCAGATTGTCTAAAAGTTGCAGATCTCCTTCGGTAATGAATAGTCATCGTTTCTTTTAAGGATATTAATTAATTTCACTTAGTGGCGTTTTCAAGAGCGGTGCCGTGTACACGCTCCCTGCTCCTCCCCATCGCTTGGGATTTTTGCCAGTGGCTTCATTACTTGCAGGGCTTTTTTTCAGCCTGCCTGTCTCAGGAGGGATGACACGATCGAAATAAGGACGTCGAGCTGCCATCTGTACAGCAGGAAGCTGTTAGCAGCTCGTCATTTAATAACATACATGGGCTGCAGACACAGAGCCAAGGTTGGCAGGTTCCCCTACGTTCCAGGAATGCAAGGAGGGCAAATTCAGCCATTTTTTAGATTCTTGTAAAACAACCTTTTACAGAACTCTAGAAAAATACACACTTCCGTAAAATGCAAGCACAATAGGAAAAAAAAAAAAAAAAAGGTGGTGTGGATTTGTTGGTTCTTATTTGGTTGGTTGGGTTTTTCCTAAGCAAATGTTTTCCTGCCTGTCTTGCAGCTGAAATATTGCAATTTTATGCAAGCGCATGCGGCCAGAGAACGATGCTGAATAGGAACAGATGGGCAATGTATGCAAATTGCTCCCATGAAACGGAGACTAACGGGTTCGCAGTGACCCAGGAATCCCACCCCAGGAAGGTGTGGGGGTGGCAGGGTGCACAGCAGAGCTGTCCACACCGCCACGTGCAGCCTTGCCAATGGATGGGTGCAGGGATAAAGAAGACTCCTCTGGAGGCTATACAAGGAACTCATTGGTACCCCAATGTCCATGTGTTGCTCCAGATGCAGTGAGGACCCTCTTGGATGAAAACCAAAGTGAAATGTTTGTTTTTCTGGGGCTTGCAGAGGTTCTGTCACCACTTCCCAGCACAGGTCAACCGCAGTCTGTACAGCAGAGCCTTCAAGTGTGCTCAGAGGCATCAAGATTTAACACTATGTGATCTTTTTATTAAGAAAACTCCCATCTTGCCAAGCCAAGGATCAGTATCACCTTTAGAAGGGCCTGGTGTGCTTCTCCCTGTGCCCAGCTGGGACATCTTGCCCTTGTTCTGCATCTCTGTTGGCAGCCAGTTCCCACTTATCCTGCCCCAGCCTTTTATGTGGTATGTCATCTGGCTTTAAGAAAACAATCCCAGCTCCAAAGCTTCTTCCCAAGTAGTTTGTTCCCCACAGCAGTAAGATGGCAATGGCATTGCTAACTTCCACCTAACAGCCTGGGCTGGCTTCTGCTAAAGCCGACAGCAATTCACCTCCTAATTGCAACAGGAATTTGAACAAAGAGCTGATAACCTAGAGAAAACCATAAAGGCTGTCTTATCAGGTGGGGAATCTCCATTCAGATGGGTTGGACTGTGCCAATTTGCATCAGCCGAGGATCTGACCTCCCTGTTCGTGACACCAGTGTCAGCAAGGAACTGTACAAAGTGAGGAGCGTCTCTATCCGGAGGAAACATTATTTTTTCAGAAAGCTGCCCATTGATTTAGCCATAAAACAGGACAAATTTTTAAACTGCATATGAATTGGGACTTTTAATATTCCTTATCTACTTTGTGATAGGGTGGGTAAATTTGTTCGAGCCAAAATGTTATAAAAATGCACTTTAAAGGCGTAATAAAAAAGGAGTTAACATTACACACAGCTTGAAACCTTGGGAATTGACTAGGAGGCAAAGGAAACCTGCTCTAGCTCTCCCTCTAAAAAAACCTGCTAGAATTAAATATACCCTTCAACTTGTCTACCAGGCAACCTTGAGGGCATAAAGAGCCCCTCTGGCCACGCTGCTGAGAAGAGCAGGTCCTGGCACGCACCCTTGGCCCCACTGCTGAGCCAAGGGGAGGTTCTGCACCAAAAATGCTGTTCCCAGGAGCAGGGAACGGCCACCAGCAGAACTAACTTCTGCTGAAAGCGTGGGGAATGGATGCTGGGCTGAAGCACAGGGAAGAGAAGAAGATATAAAGGAGATAAAAGCAAGAATCTTTAATTGCCCTTGTAAGATGAAAATGGGAGTGGGAAGAGCTGCCTGAGCCTTGCAAGGCAGCTCCCTATTGCTGTGTCCAGCAGTCCCCTTCCCATCCTATATTAACCCCCATTATCCACCTGGTTCGTTCGTTCTTCCCTGGCCCCACCACTGAATGGTTGGTCTCGAAATTCCCTTCTGTGGAGAATGAAAATATCCTTTTAGCTTCTAGATAGTTTATACTTATTTGTTCTCATGCTCAAATTGTCCATTAGCTTAAATAGCAGCACTCTGTCTAATGTTTACCTCTCCGATGTATTCATAGCGAGCAATCATCTCCCTGCCTTTGCTGCATCTGAACATGGCTTTGCTTTTTTTTTTTTTTTTCCTGATGTCTGATACCACAGCAAATGCTTAATGTTCCTCTGTTTGCTTTATCGCTATAATTGCTCTGCAGGTTTGAAATGCACGCACTCATCGCTCAAACCTCGGGATGAATATCCATCATTATCCTCTCTTCTGATCTTGTTTCTCATGATACAGCTTGACGGAAAATTGTGGTGCTTGGTGTGACCTTGCAAAGTGCTTGTAGGACGGGGTGTCGGACATCTGGAGCTTCTACTCCCAGTTTCGCACGAATCTTGGGTCGGCGTTGAGCACTGAGTCATGAACGTTTGACCTTTAAAGCCAGTTCCGATTTCTACTACCACTTCAGTTGCTAGTGTCCTAATTCTGGATGAAAGCATCTATCACAAGAAAGCAAAGGTCACCAAATCTGACCCTTTCCTCTTTATGCCCAGAGGACTAGAAACAACATGGTGAGTGACACAGTTGCTAAGATGCTTTAAAAGTCCTAAGGAAGCTTTTGGGACCTCCAACATGCTTAAAGAATAGAGTTTTACGGGCAAAAAGGTATCTGTTGGTATTTCTCTCCATGCACCCAGCCTTTGCCAGCTCCATGCAAAGCTGTGTTCCCATCAGAGGATGAGGCTGAGAGGTCACCACGTGCAAACCCCTGGCCAGTGAGCACGTGGCTCAGCTGATGTGCACCAGCTGAAGGCATCCAGCCTAAACTAAGGTGCAGGGAAGAAAAGGCTCATTTGCAGGTGTTATAACTGTCGAAGTGCCAGGCTAATGCATCTCGTGACTCCTACGAAAGAGTTTGTGCTGTTGGCAAGATGAAGCACCTTTCATTCGCCCCACCAGTTCCGTAGCACAGAAAAGATTCTCCCTGGAAGCTGCCACAGACTCACACAATGCCTTTGGTTGGAAGAGACCTTCAAGATCATCTAGTGCAACCTAGTGCAAGCTCACTGCTAAACCATGTCCCTGAGCACCAGGTCCACATGCCATTTAGATGCCTTCAGGGATGGTGACTCCACCACTGCTCTGGGCAGACCATTCCGGTGTTTGATAAACCTGTCAGTGAAGAAATAACCCTTGCAGTGAAGAAATTCCATGGCCAGGAATTCCATGCACCCCCTTCGTGAGGAGAGCACTGCACTTCTGCTGTGTTGTGGGAGGACTGCATTTAAAATGAATAAATAGTCCTTTAGAGGCAGATTTTTCCACAGCCTCTTTTTGTAACTCGATGACTTGTAGAGCCATTTACACCTACGCAGAGCACGGGAAAGCAGCGGAGGTAAAACACTCGCCATAGGATGGTTTTGCACCTACTGCACATGACTTTAGTGCTGACACGAGACACGTGGCGATGCTGAACTGGCCCTTAAGTATTCACAACGTTTGCTGCTTGTGGATTCTTGCCTCCAGGCTAATGCAAGCATAGTATTTTGGCAGCCTAGGGAGAGTAAGTGTGGAATCATAGAATGTTTTTGCTTGGAAGGGACCTTTAAAGGTCATTTGCTCCAACCCTCTTGCCTGAGAACCACCCAGTCCCTATGCATTGCCCTTTGCTTGCCAATAGCCACTTCGATCACGAGGTTTCAGGCTACCAGGATTCCAGGTCCATTGCTTGCTCTGACCTTGGGCAGCTCTCCGTTCCTCAGTTTCCCCGCCAGTAAAACAGAAATAGCGTGTCCATCCTCTCTGGAGACCTTTGAGACGTGTAGTAGAAAAACACTGCTTAAGTGCACTTAGGATGACAATGGATTATTTATCATTCCCTCAGGAAGTTGTTCCACAGCCTCCTTCATCTCAGTGTTAAAAAGCTATTCTTGATATTCAATATGATTTCTTTCCTTCCCCAATTCCATCCCATTACTCATAGCAATAGCCCTTCTCTGGTTTCCTTTCCCAAGGGGAAAGAAGAGGCTTGCATTTTTAAGAAGTGGCATTTTGTGGCTTGTTTTTATACCCAGTAAACCTTTCCTGAGCACAACTTCTGAGCTCCTCCCGTGGCTTTGAAAACGATCGTGAAACCCATTCTGTGAAAGCCACTCTGGCCACAAAAGTAATTAACTGGAGGGATTAGAAAATAATACAATGTACAAAAATTCATTTGCTTTTTTTCTTCTTGTTGTTTGAATCCAAAAATGATCTACCTCCAAGCTCCTCGAGTGTTATTACACATCCTCCTCCGTCTGCTATAGAAAGTCAAGGACTTTGGATGAATTGTACTGCTACTTTTTAATAAAAATAATATTAGGAGTAAATATTAATGTATTAATTAAACAAACCCTCAACTGCTTCCCTTTCTGCTATCTTTGTTAACACACTTTGCCTTCACACCCCCGTGGCTGAGTTTCAAATGCTCACCCAGTAAAACCCGGTCGAGACAGCAAACTGAACAGACATTTATTTTCTTCTGGGACAAGTCAGTGAAATAGGGACCACGTGTAAACGTCCCAAGGTGAAAGCAGAACTATACGCTTGTGGAGACAAGAGATTTTCTGAGAACACGCTGGAAAAACCCTTCAGAGAACCAAACACCAGCCAGATCGGTTTCTGATCCAGGTCTGACTGCCAGGGCACTGCTAACCCATGTCCCTCAGCACCACAGCTCCACAGCTTGGAAACCCCTCCAAGGATGGAGACTCCACCAGCCTGGGCCAGCCCTTGACAACCCTCAAGAGGAAGAAATTGTTTTTCAGGTCCAACCGAAACCTCCCCTGGTGCAACTTGAGGCCCGTTCTTCTTGTCACTTGTTACTCACTGCCTTGGGGACCGTATGGCACCAGGGGCTCAGGTCCGTTATTCTTTTTATTCCTCCCACACATCCCATCCAAATGCTGCCATTTGTTGGGTTTGCAACAGAAGGCAACGGATACAGACTTCAGAAAAGTCTGAAATCCAGATGTTTATTGTGTCTGGGCTAAGAGCAACACAGCTCTTGGAAACACTTGTGCCTGGAACCCCTTTCACTTTAGTGAAGAACTTTGTTTAAGCAAATGAGTTTGGAAAAAGACAGAGACATGTGTGGGATGTTCCTGCCCCCTCCAAACAATGCAGAGGGGGAAGAAGACAGGAGAAGCCAGGAGGGGACATTAAGGAAGGATTAGTGCTCCCCTGCACACTGAACAAAATTAAAATGGAAACAGAGAGGGAGGTTGAAAAGTCAGCTGCTAAATGCTCTGCAACTAAATGTTGTTAAATATTTAAATTTCACAATCAAGCACATTTTTGTTTATTAAAAAAAAAAAGATAGAGAAAGAAAGAGAAATGCCCAGAGGGCTCCATGGTTGAGTCATTAAGCAGGGTAATGACATTTCCACCTCCCTCCTCCCTTCTACAAACAATTATAAGTGAATTATATACAATGGAGGAATTTCAATTGCTCATCTGGAGTTGTGTAGGTACGTGATGGACTGATCTCCCTCTCCCAGCTCCAGCCAGCCACCACTTCATCCCCCCCAGCAGCAGCAGCAGCTCAAACCCACGGTACCAACCTCAGGCCTTGTAAAATGATGGAGCTTGACAGGGACAAGAAAAAAATCGCTCACCCCTGTTTAGATTTGCAAAGGTTCATTTTAAGACTCACGATCAGCCTGATCCCATTAAACCTTGTAGCTTATTCCAATTTATTTGAGAGATGAACCGAAATAAGTCACTCGGCAAGAAATTGTGTCCATTTGGGGTGGGGTCGTGATTTAATGCAAACAGTTTTATTTTAGGCAACTGAACATATCTGCACCTGATCATAAGTCTGGGTGTTGGGAGCTGAGGGATGAAGCACCTTCCAGGAGGGATTTCTGCTCTTTCCACAGTTGTTGTTCAGCTCAGCTGGGAATCCATACAAATACATGTGAAAATGAGTAATGAACAAGGCTGAAACACCTTATTTCAATATTTTCAATTAAACCAAAATGCCTGGGGCTGACCCGAAATTTGTTTTCTCTTTTTATTCTCTTGCCATCTCCCAGTGGGGATTTCAGTGGAGCTGATAGGATCGAGACCAGCATCATCAGGGATTATGTTGTTGGGTTGGTTGTTTTGTTTTGTTTTGTTTTGTTTTTTTCACGTAGCTTGACTGTTAATTTGAAATGTTTATTCTGAGGTGCTAGAAAAGGCTCCTAATTTTTAGTATTCAGCAGCTTTCACAAACACCAAGCCTCTCAAAGCAGATGCTCAACCCCAAAGAATGCATATTAAGCAGATCTCCACCACCACCCTGGCCTTCCCCCCCTCCCCATGGCTGTTAAAAAGAGTGGTGCCTTCTCCAATCTCCAACAAAAGCAATAGCATCTCTGATATAAGCAAACACTTAAAGGAAATTGCTCATAAACAGTGAATTCCTCAGCCCAGACTCCATTCAAGTCATCATTTAAATACAAATTTCCAAACCTGTCTCCTGCCAAAAAATAAATGTATTGAAGCAGCCCTGAGATGTATGTACAATAATATGCCTTTTTCACCCGCTCCGGTGAGCCTGGAAAGGAGATAAAACTCTCAGAAAACATTCCGGATTTCTCTCCCCTCCTGATATTAACAAAGATCTGAATCCAAAGAGGGAGAAGGAGTGGAAAAGTGATTTCTACGCTGAAACTTGTAATGTGGAAAAGTGATTTCTACGTTGAAACTTGTAACACTTAGGGCTAGATCAGATAAAGGGCTTTGAGCAGGGGAGATGGACTTTAAGGTCTCCATCCTATCTAAGTGCTGCTTGAATCCTAGAAGTGCCCGAGATCTTAATCACACTGTTTGACATTAAGATATTTTACACATGGGTTTATGGTGGAAAGTTTGGCTCTAGCCCCTCTGCTGGCCTCCAGCTGCAGTCTTAGGTGCTTGGGTGCTCACTGTGCAAGGGGACAGTGCAAACCACTCTTTGGCCCAGATCAGGGCTATGGTCCTTCCTATCCACGTGGGATCAAGCTCTCCATGGATGCTCTTCTCTAGGGAAGCCAAAAGAGCTCCAGCGTGAGCAGGGGCATAAGAACAAATCTTCAGGCTCTGTTCCTTCTACCATCCCTCTCTATCTGCTTCTGCTGCTGCAGACAGTTGCTTGGGGTGAGCTGACTTGCAGTGGCTCCAAATGGAGGGGTGTACAACCCAAGCTCCTGCTCCTTCCTCCAGGAAGCTGTACCTGCTTTTTTAATAATAAAGCTCTTCCTAAAGCAGGCTTGGGCCATGAGACATGCAGTGGGAGATTGGCTGGCATTTGGGAAGGAGCTCAGGTGCCCTTGGACATCCCTGGGATTGCCGAGATTACCCAGGGAGCAGGATGAACCAAGGTCTGGAGATACCACACCTCTGGCCCAGGCTCTGCACAACCAGATCGTTCAGCAAACTCACTTCTCTGTCCCTCCAATTTCCTCATGCTCCCTGGAGAAATAATTTGGTGAGCAAGACTGCAAAGAGCATCCTGCTGCCCCAGAGGGAGAACAGCTGGCCAGGCTGTGCACACATCTCCTATCCTCCCTCATAGCCTAGGAAACGCTCCCTTGCTCTCTGACTACACTTCGGGATGGTTTTGTGCATTAACATCACTATTATTTGTGCTTGATGCAGAAAATGTAAGCTACAGAATAACGGGCTGCATTTAATAACATTTTCCAAGCTGTGCTGGTAAGACTATTTTGTTCTGAGTGACAGTTTAGTAGTACAGAGGAAACAGCTGGTTTCCCCGCTCCCCAGCACAGAATAAAACCAGGGCATTTTGCAGGGATCTGCTGGTGCATGAACGAATTTGTTCCAACCTCTTGAACACGTCTCCCATGGGCAATATTTTATTTTCCACACAGAAGCAACTTCTCTCTTTGGAGATGAGCAGGCCACTGATGTAACAGAGCTACCCTGCGTACGACGAGAGAGAACTGCCCGGAGGGGTTGCACGCTATCGATAACGTAATCGGTACAGGGGTGACTCCAACCCATGGATGCTGTGACACAGAAGATGTTACAGACATGTAGGGATGGATGTGGAACCAGTCTTCACACCTGAGGACAGTGAGGGGCATCAGTTGGTCACTGAATGGATATATTCTTGTTCAACTAAAAAGTTTCCTGTATTTTTGGGTGAGATTTCACCTCTTTGCTCTCAGCATGGGGTTGTTCATTTAGGTCAAGCAGGAGAGGTGAGTGCAGAGGTCGCTGGCACATTTTTGATGCACTGTGGGATGTAAAGCATTTACTGGCTCTTGGCCACTCCTCCCACCAGTGTTTCCAGTTTAACTCTTCCAAATCTCCGTGTTTTCTCCAACCAGGCTGAAGCTTGCCCCGTGCATCTCATGGGAAGAAGCCATCCTGGCTGCCGTGGCTGGTGGGCTCAGAGCCAGGGTAGCGCCTGTGATTTCAGCACTCATCAGTGTTGTAACAATGCCTCCTTTGTTAGCGTTTTCTTTGGGGAAAGCTGCTAAAAGAACCCTAATATTGCATGCCATAGGGGAAAGTTTAGAAACACAGCATAATTAGGAGTAGCAAAAGCTTTCTGGCTTTTCTTCCGTTAGGGATTTGCCACAGTTAGTTTCTCCTGAACCACAGAAATTTACTTTCCTAGAACTAAGTGAATGGTAGAAACGATTTTCCACAATGAGGCACACACTTAACACCCCAGGGCTCCCAAACGACAATTGTTGCATGATAAACCTATTTCCAGGGTCTTCAAACTCCTCCCTCCAGCTGGCAGAGCCCACGTTTCCCATTTTGTGACTGAGATCCTAAGTTCCTCGGTGCATTTCACGTGTTCAAGACCCTTTTGATGAAAAGGCAGGAATATGGAAGGCAGGAATAGGGGACCTCTGCAAAATCATCATGCATCTTCCTGGAAAGGGGGGCTTGGGCTACCTGGACCTGGTCTCAGCTTTGCATTGAGCCCTTTCCCTTTGAAACCAGGCATCAGGAATGCAAACCTTAATGGTCAGGCACCATGGGAGCTGTAGTTCCCCAGGAGCAGGAACAGTGGGCTGCTGGGAAAGGTGGGTGGGTCTATAAGGGGATGCATGTGAGCAGGAAGAGATTTGCAGGTGGTTTGTTGTCTCTGAGGTGGCTGCTTATGGGGTTCGCTTGCTGTGTGGAGCTGAGGGATTTCATGCTGATGGCTTCGGAGAAGCAGGACTTGTTCTTATCTGGTGGCTTTGCATTAGTGGGCTTTGCCCCTTAAACTGGGAGGAGACCACGAAGAGGATGAAAGATTCCTGAAGGAACCCCAGGTTGGTGTGGCACCTCTGTGGCCAGAGGGGAGGGTGCAACAAAGGGTGGTGAAGAAAGGGGAGGTCTGGTGCTGCAGCATCCCCATGTGCCTCTGATTTGGAGCTTCTTCCCTCCTTCGGCAACAAGGAAAGGTTTGATGAAATTCAGGGAAGAGGAAGGGAGCTCAAGTAAGAGATACTAGTGGTCTGTGCACAGGCTAAGAGGTGAGGGTTTTCTTCTTACTTAGTGTCTCTGCCAAGAAAACTGAGAAGTATTTTGTGCCTGGGCTGCTTCCAGTCTTTCCCTCTGGTAAGAAATGGTGTCTGTGGAAGTGGGCTTCCCACCCAAAATGAGTCTCTGCAAACCCCTAATTTATCCCCATCCAAAATATTATAGGATGAGCATCCTGAGAGAGGACAGAGTTTAGCCATTCTCAGACCTGCCTCTGGTGCTTTGAGCTTCAGCTGGGCTGGGGCAGGCACTGTAGAGACCCACAGTTGTGGTGTCAGGGAGGGGGTGACCCACATGAAGTTCAGCTTTCAGCCAGGGTACCTCAGCAAGCCCAAGAGACTCAGGGTTTCCACAAATCCAGGTAAATCCTGCCTGTCAGGCATCTGCACCCAACCACTGCTGTGCGTAGAGCAGCCATGTGGGCTGGGATTCTTCACAAAATGCTCCTGTGCTCACGCTTGCCTCTAGTTTTCTGCCCGTTACCATAAAAACGAGCAGCTCTTCTAACCCCTGGGAGACGGGGGTGGGCTGCAGCATCTGTCTGCTCTGTGCTATGTGTCCAGGGAGGCTGGAGGTTGTGGCTGGGAGGAAGGTGGCCAAGAAAGGAATAGTAGGAGTTCATCTTGCTTGCAGTAAACACGTTATGTGTCTCTCCAGGCCATGTTTCTACCCCAGTGCCTTTGCAAACTGAGTGCCTTTACAAAGAGACCCTGCTTACCTCACTCAGAGTGTGTTTTCATGACTTACAGACATCACAAATGCAAGAAGCTTAAATTTTTAAGCATTTCTGACCGCTTTTCTTCCCATCTGCCATCTAGCTTGGAGCCAGATGTAACTGGGCTCAAAGAGATCGGAGTGTATTCTCCTGTTCGCTGTTTGGAAAATTATTTTATTCAGGTCACTGATGGCTCTTTGAACAGAGTCAATATTTGATGGTGGTTAGTGCTGTGAAAACACGCCCCGTGTTTTAGTTGTGAAAACCAATTTTATTAAGTGTGCAAACTCTTAGTGTGTGAACTGCCTGCTGGAGGCCCGTTTGGGTAACGGTCGGAAAGGCTTGATGGCAAAAGTAGGAAAACAGGAGTCTCCTGAGACTTGAGCTGCCTGGAAGTTGCTATGAATCTTATTTCCAATACTAAGGACCAGCTGCAGCTGCCTGCATACCAGGATTGTGGTCAGCTGCCTCCAGCAGCTCCATCTCCCGCAAAGGACCTGGAACTCTCTGCTCAATGGGTACCAGAGCCGGGGCACGGATCCAGAGCACACTGTATGGTGCACATCAAAGCAGTAGGTTTCCATTATCAAGCTCTTATCCTGACAGTGGTTTACTGAGCTCTGTAACTACCCCAGGATGTTCTTCTGGGACTGCTGTTGGGGCTTGGGGCAGCAGAGGAGGTCAGTGTTGCTGCTGCTGAGGTTCATGCACCTCTAATGCCTTTCCCAGCCTCTTGTGGAACCCTGTTCATCTTGAGGTAGCCATGCCAAAACCTTCCCAGACTCTGAGAGCTGGTTATGACCGTTCCTGTCCACAAACAGCAGAGCAAGCTGCAGTCCTGGTGCTCCTTCCCTTACCATGCTGGCTATTGCACAAAGACTCATCAGTGTTTGCAAATATGATGATGTTTCTTCCTTTAAATGTGGAACTTGTCTCCTGAGAACGTGCCCAGCTACAATGTGAACACCTCTCCTGTGGTATGTTAGGCAGGCTGTCCTTGTCTCCTCTTTTGACCTTTTAAAGCTGGTCTAGCTGCCCGTGTCTTTGTGATGCTCTCTAGTTTGGGAACAGTAGCTTGTAAGTAAAGATTTTTGAACTGAGGATCTTGGACATCCTTTAGTTTTCTGTTATTAAAACAGTCTAGAAAGCAATGAGCAATTGGTCTTCTCTCCTTACTGAAGTCTTGCTGTTTGAAAAAGTCTGTCTCCTTTACAACTTCAGAATGGATCTGCTGCAGCTGAAGCTTAATGCTGCATTAAATGAGGTTTAAATGTAGAGAAAACGCTAAATGAAGTCTAATCCTTTCCTAGCATATATAAATATTTTTAAGTAGCTGAGTATTTGTAGCAAATTGCTTCCCTGGAGACTTTCTCCTGGACCACAAGCCCATGTACACTTCAAAGGCTTCTAATATCAACTCGATGTGAGAAGTAACTGTCAGGTGACACTTAAGCTTAACCTGCTGCTCCAGACCCCAAAGCTGGATAGATGCTGCCTGCTTGAGCCTCCCAAGCTGTTGATCCTGATACATATTGAGAAGGGGTTGTTAACCAAGGAGAAATCAAAGGTGTAGTATCAGAGTAGAAACATGCCCAGTGTAGCTCGTTGCGGCGTGCAGTGACACTAGCATCAACCTGTTACCTCAGCCTGGCTGGAGTGAGCGAGTTGTAACCACTGGGATTGCTCTGACTGAACTAGCAGGATGGATTGCCCAAGACTGCGATTGCTTCCAGAAGCTCGTTGGTACCTTTGTAAAATACAGGGGAAGGTAGTGGTGGGACAAAGGGTGATGGCTTTAAAATGAAAGAGGTGGATTTAGACTGGATGTAAGGAAGCTGCTCTTCACTGTGAGGGTGGTGAGACACTGGAACAGGCTGCCCGGGGAACTTGTAGGTGCCCCATCCCTGGAGATATTCAAGGCCAGGCTGGATGGGGCTTTGAGCAACCTGCTCTAGTGAGAGGGGTCCCAGCTCATGGCAGGGGTGTTGGAACGAGATGACCTTCCAACCCAAACCATTCGGTGAATATTCTGCTGCTTCCCTGGGTTACAGCAGCCTTTTGCCTGTAGCATGGTCTCTTCACATGAAATGGGGATGTTCCTGTTTAGCCCAGGAACAGGCTTGCTCCTCAGCAGAGAGAACTTCATCAAACTCTGCTAAATTCTCCCTGTAGAGCTATTCTGCTTCAGAAACCAGAGAAATGTTTTGCCCTTGGAAAAGGGGCAGTAGTAGCTGTGGACAGCCTGCTCCAGCTGCCAGAGAAGATCAAGGTGCAGGGAGAAGACCCATGTGCCTCTGCACCATGGGAAGGAGCAGCTCTGAGGAGAACGGTGTGGTCCTGGAGCCCCTGATGATGAGTAATGGTGCAGCAGAAGAGCAAACGACGCTTTCAGAAACTGGCATGTGCTGAACTGAGGTTGAACTTGAAGAACTGTTCTTGGGAAGGCCTTTTTTTCTGAAAAGTAACAGCAGTTGGAGTTGTTCACAGCCCTACTCGAGCAGCAAAGTTCCAGTGCAGCTCTTAGAGGGCTGTGAAAACCTCACTGCAGCTGCCTATGGTTTCTTTTCTTTTGGGACTGTCTCCGACTCTTGTTTTCAAGATGCACAAGAAGCATGCAAAGGTCTATGCCTGGAGGGCCAAGGTCTTTCTGGTGTAGAAGTAGCTAGGTGGTGGGTTGCTTTCCAGGGAGGAGAACAGTGTTGTGAGGACGTGTGGAGGGAGATGTGCCACTTCCCACTCCCCATGGTGAATCCTTTCTGCAAAACACTTTGGAAAAAGACTTTTAGAAGAAATTCCTTGTAAGCTACAGAGAGCTTCCTTACAAAAATGTTTTCCTTGCCTCTCAAGTGATTGGTAGCTTGGGTGGTGTTTCTGTTTGCAACTGCTGGGAACAGCTCTCAGCTTGTAGAAACGAGTGTCGCCTTCATGGGAGCCACGTGCATCCTTTTAAATTGCCGAGCTGCAGTGCACAGAGAACCTTGAGAAAGGAAATGACAGCCCTAGACCAATATGGACCAGGATGGATGTGCTTCCCCTGCCCATCCTGGTGGGATGTCCTGGTCGGTCCAGCATCCTCATGGAGGATGGCTGGGTAGGGCAGCGCTCAGCTTCTGAGCTGGCTGTGTTCCTGGGGACCTCTTCCCTCAGCCCTAGGGGTGAACCATGGCTGGAAGCACCAGTTTAATCTGACTCCTTTCTCGGGCTCACCACTGACAGGAGGAAGGATGTCAGGGTTGTTGTCCAAGGTCAACAACTCTGCTACCAAGTCTCATAGCTATCTGGTGTGGAAAAGGCTTGCTTTGTAGAGAGGTGTGGCATGATTATAAACTGATCTAACCACTTGCCCTGGTAGCTATTAATCTGTTAGACTGATACACGGGGGGGGGAGGGGGGGTTATTCTTTCTGGTTTAGAGTCTCTCAGACTACAAAGGAATCTGGAACAATTTGATAGCTGAGGCTTTTCTTGTCGCAAGAACAAAGGGTAAGTTGCTATCTCTTTCAGCAGCCTAGAGAGGCTTCTAGCCAAGACTGAGAGATTAAGAGAAGCTACCTGGCAGGCAAGTTGGCTTTTAAAGGGGGGGGAAAAACAGGCTTTTAGGCTATTGAGACAAGGCAAAGCTGAACTGAACACACAGGAAGCGTCGAGAAAAGGTGTTTAACACGCTTTCCTGGTTGCAAGGGTAATGGAGTAGGAAAGAATTAGCAAACCCGCTTTGTTTTGCTCTCTGGGCTCTTTTAGCATATCAGGGAAATGTTGTTGTGTAGGATATTCCATAGGCATATTCTAATTGCTCTCCATCATTGCTGGCTTACTTGCTGTCTCAGCTACTTCAGCTGCAGTGAGGAGTTTACCTCTCTAAGTGACCTCAAAGGCTGCTCTGGCCCCACCTTTATTAGCACATAAATATTTTAGGCAGAAGTGAGCACCAAGACCAGGCACCTTACAGTTGCAGGGATGGATATATGCTCAGAAGTGCCTGAGTAACTTTTCCATAAGCCTTGTTTGCTTTTGTCTGACTTTGGGCTGCAGAGTCACTTGGATGCTCTCAGGACCTCGGCACCCAGCTCAGCAGTGTCCTGTACACAAGGTCAGAGGCTTCCTGGAGAAAGCTGGTTCTGGATTAGAAAATGTAGGTGGTTCAGCACTGTTGTAGCAAAATGCTTTTTCTTCTGAGAGATCTGAACTTCTAATCAGTCATGACTTTGTTCCTGCATGGGTTGCAGGCTCCGTTTTTGGACACATGGTTGCTAAAGGAGTCCCCTGGCTTTGCAGCACTGTCAAGCTGCAGCCTCTGGAGAGCTGGTGTCCAGCTTGGCTGGCCAAGCAAGAAAGCTGGCCTTGCTCAAGAAATCCCCCTGCCTTCTCTCACCATGCTCACTTGGTTTCACATGATCCTGAGGAACCACTATCAGCTGCTGTAGGGCTTAAAGCACTCCTCTGCCAGCTGATTTCCCTCTTGCAGGAGAGGGCAAGAAAACTGGCAGTTGAAATCCAGTCTATTGTGTCCTTCTGCTGTTCAGTTACCTTCCAAGATGCTTTTCCTCCTGGCTGTTCTCCCATTAGATCAGGGAGGGGAGAAATGCTGCTGGGAATTTCCTACCTGCTAGCTTTTGCTTTCGGGGTCCTTCCACTGTGGCTGGAGAAAGAACCCAGCAGAAAGGTGCCCACGTTGCAAGTGTCGTGCTGTAGTTGGGCCAACGCTTCAGGATTTTGTGCAGAGATGAGCTGATCTAACCAGGGATGGAGTGGGATCTCCTCCAACAGTAACCCGTGGTTTGATTAAGCCTCTGAGAGGTGGTGAAGCAATTGCAACCCTGCCTCTGAAGAGCAGATCCTGATTGCTGGGATGTGGAAGTCCTGCTGAGAGCAGCGCTTTGAGCAGAAGTGCAGGTGTCCTGAAGCTGACACAGCATAAACTCAGCACTGCACCCAGCATCTGCCTCATCTTGTCAGAGCTCAGCTTGAGATCTGGCCTGAGGTTACTCAACCTCATACTAAGGGCTGTGCATGGGGAGGGAATGTATCTCATCTCTGTCCTGTGCTGCCCCTGAGGCTTTTGCTGCTATTAATCCCTGTGGCACTGTGGATGCTGCAGATCATCCTTTGGCTTTTTCTAGGACAGTCTTGATTTGTGACAAAACACTTATTTGCTGTCCATTGGTACCTTGGAAAACAAGCTGTGCTGAGACGGTGGGTACCAATAACCTTCAATCAGGCTGTAATTGCTTTTTGCAGCTCTAAAGAACACAGGTTTGAACTTTTTGATTTAAAGATTTATTGCCTGAGGGAAGCAGGCTCCCCCCATCCTCCTGTGCCTTTGGTTCAGGGCAGGCTAAGGGCTCCAACCATGAGCTAAGCCTACATAAAGTACCACAAACTGCCAGGTAAGACCTGAGAGAAACAGTTGCATCAATTTACATCAAAACACAACTCTTCTCCCTTCCTCTGCTGCAGAAACTAGGAGTCCTGCTAGACCTGGGGGGTTTGGGTAGGAGCTACAACAGCCCATCTCCAAAGAGAAGGGGTCCTCCTGGCTGTTCCTGTGCAACCACTTTGCTCCTTAGGGTGCTGGCCCTGACAAGGACCTCTGCAAAGTTCTGGTTTGTGCTACCTCC
Organism: Ceryle rudis; assembly: GCA_033439905.1. Lineage (NCBI taxonomy): Eukaryota > Metazoa > Chordata > Aves > Coraciiformes > Cerylidae > Ceryle > Ceryle rudis. Next base: position 17,196 of record JAAGNO010024460.1, read on the forward strand.
TCTGTTGAGCTGACCAAGGGCTTTGGTGGAGCTATCTGTTGTGTCTTGAACTCCAACATGACTGTTCTCCGATGCTTCATTCAAAGAGAAGGGAATAACTCTTCTAGGTAGGCGACTCTCGGGTTCACAAAGGGCCAAGTGAAGTCTGCAAGCTGCTCACTGGTGGATATTTAGGAAGTAAAGAAATCAGCTCTTGCTATTACACGAGAATCTTCCAGGGTTTGTGCAATTGGGTGTCTCAGGCCAGCGAGTGCTGCGCAGGCTCCTTGCTCTCATGGCCACCTGATTAGACTACTCTGCAAATCCCATTTGCTTCAGAATCACTTACATCATGTCCAACATGGCTAGTCAGTTTGGGAAAGGCTTATTAAGATTTAAAACAATAAGCTACTAATTACCTCCTGCTCCAGGGCAGAGTGAGGAACGCAGCCTTTTGTCTGTCTTCCTAAATGAAGAAGCCAAGGACTTGGATTCCTGGCCTGTGTCAAGGATGCATTTTGGCACCTAATAAAACAAGGGTTTGGGTTTTTGCATGAAAACATCATGGAAATGGGGTAGAGAAGGTGGTGCTTCTGTTTTATCTTATTGTGAGGTGTGAGTTTACTATGAGCTCAGGAAGGTTGCTGTTATTTTTGAAAGGAGCAGCAGCGAAGTCCCTTTTTTCCTCATTCAGTCCATTCTCAGCCCAACTGATTTGTCATGTTGCTAAAAGCCAAAGAGAAATGAGAATCTTTGAGCTTCTCCTTGTTGTTGCCTCCTGTTCTTGGTAAAGCTGTAGCTTAGATGGTTGCTAATCCCTGCTGGGAGCCTGTGGGTTAATGGTGCAGCATGGCCTGCAAGTGTTGAGCACAGGAACCAGTTTGATAACTGGGATTTGTGTTGGAGGAGTTCAGGTACAGGTAGAGAATGGCAGTGGTGGAGAAGCGCAGAGAGATGTGACTTGGCACTGGGTTCACGGGGCTGCTTTGCCACCTTACACCTTGTGATGGACTCGGCTGCCATGATGCAGAAGTCGAGTCTTGTTCCTTGCTGGTTTTAGGAGGAATTGGATATTTCTCTTGCTGCCTGCACAGAAAGCCCCAAATTCACCATAACGACCATCCTGTCCATGAGATGCTTCAGCCAGAGTTACTCATCATTAGCCCTGTGAAACAGGAGTAGTTGGGGAAATTTCAGCCAGATTGATGTCTTTATTTATGCTGAGAGGTACTTTATACCAGCCTGCTGAAGCAAATCACCATGATTAAATGTCAGGAGCTGGTTTCCTGTAACCTTTGGTAGGAAAACTTTCCCATCTAGAGGAGTCTTTCAAGGATGAAATACTCTCTGGTGCAGTGTGTGAGTTTAAACCCTCTTGAAATAAAATGCCCTTAGAATAGGCTTTAAGTACAAGTTATATGACATGAAGACAAGTACGTGTCTCCCATCTGGAAAAGACTTCATCTCAGATAGGTAACTAAGCTCATTTGATGCTGAAAATCCTTCTTCCACCCCAAATGGCATGGCTAGAAATATGGGGGGGGGGGGGGGGGGGGAGGGCCCATTTTTTGTTCTTTTCTTGTTTTTTTTTGTTTTTTGAACGGGTGCCTTGTGTTGTCTGTTTCTGCCTTCCCGTAACTCTCC
>JAAGNO010024460.1:18918-29339 GCA_033439905.1 Ceryle rudis
AAGGCCACGGGTGGCGGTGTCGTTGTCGTTCTACCGCCCGGCTGCTCCTGCCTCACCCTCCGGCCTCCTGCTGATGGCCGCGCGTCTGCAGGGCTGCCGCAAGCCGGGGGCGGGCCCGAGGGGGGGGGGGGGTGAAGGGCAATTTTGTGGTCCTTTCTTGGTCATCTTTGATGTCTGGAGCAGGTGCCTGCTTCTACTGACTCCATCCTGCCCTGACTCGCCAGTCAGCAGCTCAGAGCTGTGACAGCTTCTGTAGACACAAGAAGTTTCTCTGTGCTTTTGGTGGAGTGATAACAGGGATATAGCCCTTTCTACACCACCGTGTGGATGCAGATCTGTTAACATCAAAGGTGCGGACTTGTGCTGGGCTGTGTGACTCTTTGAAGTAGCTGGTGGACCATTCAGGATGCCTGGGTGACAGTTTGGGACCCCTGTCTGCAGCACCGCGGGGGCTTTGTTGGGAGTGGTGAGATCACCCTGCCTTTAGGAGTTGTTGTAAAGTGTAATCAGTGAAAGTGTCCCTGCCTGTCAACCCCATCATCCCAGCCCCTGCTGAACCACTTCAAAGATGACTGATTTGTGAGCTATTGCTTTGTCTTTTTACCTCTTCCTCTGCCTTGTTTTTCACCTCAGACATGGGAGATGTTAAGCTTTCTCACATCCATCCTGGTGGTGAGTCTGTTCCCACGTGTATCTCTTCCCTAACATTGCACAAATGTCCTCCCAGTCGGCCAAATTCTCCTTTGACATTTAACTTTCTGAGATTGACTGCTAAGAGGTTACAATTCCTTGGTAACTGCAAATCATAAATCTACCATCTCTTGTCCTTTCTGCAGTCTTCCAAGACTCAAAAGCTATATCCTCAGCTACCATAAATCTGCGCACCTCCATTAGCTCCAAGAAGGAAGAGCAAACAGCCCAGCTCCTTACCCACTCTTTGGATCTAAGCAACAAAAAGACTCCAAGACCATCTTTGCTTTGCAGGTCACACTTTAAAAAAAAAAAAAAATAGCTCTTCCAGTCTCTCCAGGAGATTAATACTTAGGAAGGAGGCAAAAAATGTTGCCACCTTCTAACAAATTCCAAGGATGTGACAGAAGTTGTGTAATGGGGACATCTTATTCATAGGATGGATAGGACACATCTGAAGCAAGTTGTCTTACCTGGAAAGCGACGTATCAACAGGGGATCTGGTGTGTGGCTGAAAAAGCCCCCTCAAATCTATCATGGCTTAGTTACAGGCAATATTTCCTTCAGCTTGTTTCCTGGTTTTGGCCTATTGGTGATGGGCAATCAATATTTAAAGATTATTGCTTGAGAACAAGCATAGATCAGATGGTGGCAGGCTGTTTTCAGGAGTGAGAATTGAACAGGGAAGGAAAGACGGTGGAAAAGCGATGATAAAATGTCTAGAGGAACATCTCATCGGAGGACGTGCTACCTGTCAGGGTGTCTTCAGGCACGTGTACGTGCAAACCTGCCTCAGCTTCCCTCCTTTAACAGAAAATGATGCTATGGGGACAGTTCCCAAGGCACATCTCACCATGCGGGTTGCTGGCTGCCTTCATGCCAAGCTCGGAGGTGAAAATCCAGGGGGACCTCCTCCTCAGTCTGTGAAGGTTTAACTCATTCATCTGAGTGACCTCAGCAGGATTAATCAGGGAATTTAACCAGAAGCAAAACAAGCCAAGAAGACTATTAAGCCATTGATTCTGTTGCTGTTGGGAAGGAACCTGCGGTTGGGCCATGCTAATAAAGCTACACGGGTTGATCAATTGCTGTCAGTAATTTGGGTTTAGGCAGGAGCTCAATGTTTTCTATTATTCAAGTTAACTTGGTTTAGGAGTCTTTCCTTATGAGATATTGAAGCAGGGGAGTTTGTTATCAGTTTGTTGGCCCTGGAGTTGTGTGGGGGTATCAGGAATCACCAGGATGGTGCGTGAGCAAGTGCAAGTAGCTGCTAAAATATTGGGATCCTAGCACAAATCCAGCCTCGTATAATCATTCACCACTTTTGATTCTGGTCCTACCACTGTCTCCCCATTTCCAGGTGGCTCTGCTCGGACAACTGCAGTGTCTGACAAGCTGTAAATCTTGCCTGACTGTCGAAGTGAGGGCTTGTCAGGTTGTCACTGAAGAGCAGCTGGAGAGGCAGCAGATGTCCACAGCCTTGATGTGGAGTCTGAGTGGCACTGCTGCAGCAGAAGGCAAAGAGAAGAGCACGGATCCTGGCTGAGGAGGAAGGGCAAGTGCAAGCCACATTGAGATCCTGGGAGTTCCTCGCTTATAACTGCTCCTAAATCTACCTGCACTTAATTCCTTGGGGCTGGAGGGTAGGAGCAAAGCCCTGAGTGTGTAGTCCCTGGGCAGCATTGAGACCCTCTTGAATGAATAATAACCAGTCCTGTGGACAGAGGATAGCCTAACTCCCATCAAAAGAGCTGGAGGGATGCAGGAATTTACCAGGTTTTTGAGGCAAAAAGGTTTTCTTTTCTGTTTTATCACTCAGACAGCTTTCCTTGTTGACCAAGCCATCAAATCCCCCGAAACATCAGGTTTTTAATAACTTTGAAGAAGCATCACCCTCCCCTCCTAGAAGGCTGCAGTGTGTGCCGACTGCCAAAAGTCTCCTGGGGCAGGGCTTTTCTCCATCTGAGCTGATGCTTTTGTTTGCTTGAAAATGCACCATAAAACCACCCTGACCTAAGACTGAAATGCAACTTGGTAACAGCTGAGCTCTACGTTTGGACTTTAAGGTCTTCTCATACATATTCTGATAGCTGTAAGAGTTAGAATATCTTCTACTGAATTGAGACTTGTGATGGGAAACCTTAGCGTGGAGCTTTGTTCCGAACAGGGCTAACGGGGTTTTCTTTTAAGAGTAACCTGGGTTTCCTCTCAAGTGGAAACGCTGATATTCAACTGCCACTGATGAATAAGTTGTTGGAAGTTCAGCACAGCGGGTTGCATATATATATATTTTTTTTTTTTTGGTGTTCACATGGGTGTTATACATAGAATTGTAAAGTAACTCCCTTGACTGCTCAAACTAACCTCCTTCAGTTTGGTTGGCACTTAGCCTACTATTTCAGAAAGGAAAATGTCACTAATGACCTAAATAGGATTTGCTTCTACGAGGTTTTGGGGTGAAAAACTGCTTCCCCCAAAATCTAGGGGCAATCCCTGCGTGGATTAGACTGGAGTTAGCTCCATGTTTTCAGTGTAACCCTCTGCCAATTGGGAGTAATATGCTTCCAGGATAGTGCAGTCAGTAATGAAGGGTGAGCCTCCAAGTTTCAGAAGGTCTGTTTTTAATGAGCCCCTCGAAAGGTGGATGTGTTGTGGAACACCTTGTGTCTGGGCTGGGACTGGTGGGAATGAGTTTTATTCTGAATTTTCCTATCCGAGCCAGAAAAATCCTGGGAGCAGATGTTGCCTTTCAGCCTTTTCCAGCTGAAGGCAGAACATCAAACTACGAAAGGTGGAGAAAAAGATGTGGGATTAATCAGAAAATCAAATGGGGAGAAGCAAGAATGAATTGCTTTAATCCTTGGCATGGGAAGCATGGGAAGAAACATTCACTCATTTATCTTTGTATAATACAAATATGCCTCTTCTTTTTCTAGAAGATTTGTTCAGGACAAATTATTTTATTTCATACTTTTGCTACCAGGCTTTGTTTCAAAACCTAGCTGGCCATTTTGAGCATAGACGTGGGAACCAGGACACCAGGTTTGGCCTTTGTCAGGCAGAGCAGAGGACTCAAATATCCCTGTACTTCTCTGGTCCCGTAACATGGGAGAAGAAAACCTCGGCCAGAGTAGTAAGCAAAAAAGCTCTTTGGTCCAGGAGGGTTTTTAAAAGTGACTTGTGAGGCATGAAAACTTGGGGAGTATTTGGTGCCTTTTCTTACTTATTAGTCTAAGGCTGTGAAGTTGCATTTTGGTGGGGAAAAATATCCTCCTCTGCCTTAAAGCCAGTTCTTCAGGTCTGGGCACGATGTCAGGTGGCAAAAGAACTGAGAAGACAAAGGCTTCTGGTGACCTAAAAGATAAAAGCCAACAAAATACTTTTTAGCCCCAGTTAAGAGAAAGAAAAGGGAAGAGAAAGGAGCAAAGATGGAGCAGACCTTCATTCACTGGCAATGCTGGAGATTTCCAGTCTGCATCTGTGCAATCCCACTGTTGTCTTAAAGCTGGTGGTACTGGTGCCCCTCCTGCTGCTCAGGGGAATGAAATCCCAAAACTCCCAGAGCAAACTGCTTCACAGAGCAGCAGGGACATGAAGGAGGGAAAGGAAGTAAAAATGAGGCTGGCTTGGGCGGGAAAGGGTGATGGCTCCTCTCCAGATGTGGCGAAGGGGCCAGGCACACACCGCTGCCCATAACCCTTTTCATTGGCCGGAACATTATGTATTTCTCTTAAACGTGCTGCATTTCACTATTTTTTTTTTAACTTGCCCTAGGAATATCACTCTGACCAATTTAAGAGCTGACATACTAATAAGAGACTATTAAATCCTGCCACTTCCTCTGTAGAGCAGGAATAAGTCAAGATAGACATGACTGTGGAGAGGGAAAGAGGGCTCTGAATATGATGGTTTGTTAAGCACTTCACCCTCAATATGTTTAATATGTATGAGGCTTCTGTCGCTGTCCTACTAATGTTCCCCGAGACCACAGTGGCAATAGAAAGGAGCCTTGAAGCAAAATGTGTCCCTGGCAATGCTGCCTGTTTGGGAGGCTTCTCTGGCTGTTGCAACACCAGAAAAACGGGTGGGGAGCAGCCCAGGCAACCCCAAATCCAGTAGCATCGGGATTTCCATCTGGTCCAGGGACTCGGTGATCTCCAGAGGTCCCTTCCAACCTCTACCGTTCAAGGATGTCTTGTTGCGTGTGGGGCTCATGCTGCATGTCCTCTGCTCTGTGCTGGTGTTACCTGAAACAAGAAGATGATTTGGCCAAGAACTGGAGCCCTTCCCCATGCAGGCACCACACTGTGTAGCAGAAGAGAATTACAGAATCTTTTAGTTTGGAAAAGACCTTTAAGATCTCAAAGTCCAACCGTTAACCTAACTCTACCAAGTCCACTCCTAAAGCACTGCATCTCCACAACTTTTCAACAGGTCCAGTGATGGTGATTAAACTACTTCCCTGGGCAGCCTGTTCCAGTGCTTGAACAGGGGGCACAGCCTTGGAGGTCTCTCGCCTTATTTCTTAGGGGCACAAATCAATTTTGTCTTATTTGGCCCACTCTTGCTCCCGCTGTTCCAAGAGCCAGACAGGCACCTCGCCACACTTATCTGTGGAACAGTGGAACAGATTAGGGTTTTTTTTTTTATTATTATTATTATTTCTTGCTGGCAGCATAAGGCTTTGCAGATGTTTCCTCATAGACCTGAAGAAAAGATAATTCAGGCCAGTAGAAGAGTCAGACAAATTTGCTGGCCAACAAAGATAAATTTAAAATATGCTTGACTGGCCATCCTGCCATAACAACAAGAATTCCTCCCTGAACTCAGCCTTGCAGATTATCTGGAATAAACATGAACTTGCCCAGGGCTGGTAACCCAGTCAAAAAGGTTTTATGACCCCATTTCAGGTTGAAAATCCTAGTTTGAGAAATGCTGAGCTTGCTGGAAAAATAACAGCTTTGCTTGGAGGGGTCTGAAGTGGAGCTCTGCTTAGGAAGACATAAATGCAAAGTTTGGATGAGTGAAGGCAACTGCCTCCACCACCTGCACGTGCTGCAGGTGTACTGCAAGGGAGAAGGAAATATTGTACTTTTGGTGGCTGTGACGGATGGGTTTCCAGCAGCCCTGGGGATTCGGGTGTGCTCTGTTTTGGTTTTTTTTTCCCTGCTTGCAAAACTCCTTCAGTGGAAGATGTTGAAGCAGTGTTTATTTATTCCAGAAGTGCCAGATCTTTACTGTCTCAGTGGGTCTCGTTCCATCATCTACCAAACATCCCAAGAAGGTGACTGTGGGGAGCTGGAGGGAGGGAGCCTGTTTGGTTGCAGGGTTTTTTTTTTAATGATTGTGAAAGAAATAGGGGAGTAGAAAATGTTGGAAAGTAGGTTTTCTTTTGAAATGCATCCTTCCTGCCTCCATGGTGCAAGAAGAACCTCAAGGAAGAGCACAGGGAGTCAAACTCAGCCAGGGGCTGTTCCTCCTGCATGTGAAAGGGCTGAGGCAAAGCACCGGTAGCTCTTACCCAAAGCAGCCAAAAAACTTAGGTCCACTGTAGAAAGATTGCGTACTGGGGAGCTCCAGTAAATAGCAGGAGGTTCTCTGGCTCTTATCTCCTGGATTATCTCTCCACCACCTCTTTCTTCATGTCTTTTGAACCTCTGAGTTCAGCTGGTGCTGGTGGTCGGCTCTTCCTTTTAACTCCACATAATCTCTTTGATGGAGTTTTTATTCAGGTGAAGTTTTTAAATAGATGTGGCTGAATTATTCATAGTGCATAAATTAGCTGATGGACGCTCTCGTTTTGTGACTGTTCATCATGGAGATCTGGGTTTTTTTCTTATTTTATTCCTTTTTCATTTTTTCTTTTTTTTTTTTTTTTCCAGGTGAGATGTTCACTGCTTAGAAATTCCAGCCGAATTTGATGGCAGTTTCCAGCAATATGCTCAGGCCATTTATTTGAGGTAAGGGTTGGCCTTGGTGGTCTGATGGGGTTGTTTTCTCTCTCCCAGGGGGTGACTTGTGCTCTTGACTGGATAACAGCAGATAGCAAATGCTCTTCAAGAAGTTTTCAAGCAAAATTAGCTGTTGTGAACCAAAGTATTTCTTGCCTTATGAGAACAAAATAGTCCTAGAAGTGGCTATGGGTAGCAAATGGCCAGGGTTTACTCCTGGGGAGAGGTAAGTGCAGCAGAGCCCCCCCTGCTCTGTGCTTTTGGGATCTCTGCTACACCACCCTTTTGCACGTGCAAAAAGGAAAAGTGGTTGCTATTTCCACAGCCCTTGGTTTATCAAATTTAAACAGTTTGTAGAGAAGATTTTAGATGTTATCACATGCATGTCTTGCTCTTGTTTCCTTTTTTTTCCTAATATTTAAAGCTCTCTTAAAAAACTTATTTCCCAGAAAACATTGTCATTGTTCCCATCCATCCCTTCAAGTTGCCTTCAAATTCCTTCTCCCCAGTTTTCCCTCATTTGAGGACCTGGGGGCTTTAACCAGGGCTCAGTCCTCAACCTGCTGGAAGTCAGCACAGCAGCCTTTTCAGCCCCAGCTGCTTCTCTCCTCCCTCTGCCACAAAACTCTCAGGTTAATTTTTCCATCTCCTTTTCATTTTATATATTTATTTTCTTTTTCTTTTTCCCATCAAATTATCTTGTTGTTGCACTGCCCATACTTGTTAAAGGTCACTAAATAAATACTGTGCTGCTGTCTGGTGTATCAAAGCTGCTCTCTATATTAGCTTTTCATGTGTTTTCAGACCATTAAAACTGTCTTCTTACTCTTTGCTTTTGTGATCAAAGCATTGTTCGTGCAGTAATCTCATGCAGAACGTGCTTTATCTCTCCCAGCAACTATTGTCTCCTCCTGTGATGCTGCTCTTGGAGGATGATCCTTTCTTTTCAAATGCTTTTCCTCTTCTCCCTCCATTCTGGCTCTGGTTGTTCAGTGCTCCCACTGCTGGGGAGGGAAATAATTGCATTATTTTATAAGAGGGATGGGGAAAATGGGAAAATGGACCTTATTAGTTCTGTAACAGGGCTCCTGGTACCACCATGAGCAGCTGATTGTTTGTCAGGAAGCCTGGCAAATAGAAAAATTGTCTTAAAACTGTTTTTTTAAAGGCTGAAAGGTCCTATAAAGGATTTAACACTATTGCAGGAGACAACTTGGTTTAAACAGTGTCATTAGCCTCTTTGTATAGTGCTTTCTCCTTTACCTGTTGTTCTCTTCTCTTGGTTGTGGGGGGTTTCTTTTACCCGATTCAATACTGAAGTTGTTATAGACTCCTGAACACCACCTCCAGCAGAGATGGACTGGGGGAGGAGAGGGGCTAAGCCCAGGATGAGGCTTTGCTGTGCAGTTGCTGGGAAATGAGGTCTGTATGGAAAAGGGAAACTCAGATTCCTGAGGTGATGTGGTCGGGGCAAGGATGCTCCTCATCTTTTTTTTTTTTTTTGACCATGTTTCTCAGAGTCAGAGATCTCAAAAGCTTTGTGAAAGAAAGTGAGGTGGCAGGGACCCCTGTGATGCTCATGTGAGCTTGAACAAGCCAAAGCCTTCAGAGTTCAGACAGACTCACCCTGTTTTCAACCTCAGGCAGTGCTACAAGGGGCAGAAGGCACAGGGGGTTCAGCTGTGTGAAAATAATCCAAGCTGGAAGTAGACCTTGGTGTATTGCTGGCCTGGAAATAGGGGAATTGGTGCAGAGGGATCCTGAAGGGGCTGGAGCTGACCAAAAAAAAAGAAAACAAACCCCCCAAAAAACCCCAAACCCAACAAAAAGAAGAATGTTGGCAAAGTACATTCACAGATGTGTCATTCAGGAGTGGCTCATATAACTGAAGAGTGGCAAACAGAGTACTCCATGGGAAAGGAGGAGGAAAAGCAATCCCAGCAGCGACTGGCCTTTCACAGTCTGCAAAGCTTTAGACAAATTGTGAAGGAAAGAATAATGGGATGAAAATAGGACCCGGTCCAATCTAGACTTACAAAGGCTCATTGAAGCTGCTTGTCTTGATACTTTTTTTTTTCTCTTGTTGTTGGTAGGGGGACTGGTTTCCTCCACAAAAGAAAAGTGTATTTCTTCTTCAGCTAGCTTTTGGTTGAGTAATGTTTTGGGGATATTTCAGTGGATGAAGAGAAGTGAATCATCTGTGCAAAAAGACAGTGCTGGTGCCTGAAGAACTGAGTATTAATAGGTGGAAAAAAAAAAGAGCCTGGAAAACAGGTTCTTAGCAGTAAGAGAGGCTTTTGCTGGGGCTGAAGACCCTGTTGGTGATCACTTTGAGTAGAGCTGAGGGATGCAGAGGTCACAGTTAAGACAGGAGCAGGAGATGTGGGACTATGTACCCCAGCAGGTCCCTCCATCCCCCCTGGGTACCACTAGTGAGATGTGAGAGCCGAAAGGCATGGCGAGGGAGGAACAACAGGGTCAGACAAAGCAAAACCTGCTGGAATTGCACACGTATTCAGGCAAATCAAATCAAAGTGCCCAAATATTCATAGTGCAAAGCTAGGGCTGTGAACGTGGCTGAAATGACCTCGGTGAAGACCAGGACTGCTTGCTGCAGGTGAGGTGTAGTCCTGTGCCAGCTCTGTCCATACACAGTCACAGGTATTTTCATCTGATCGATGCTTTGCATCAACAAATTTGGGATACTCGCTGTGACGCATCTGAACTTGGGCATCACCTCAGGGGATGGGATAAATCACATAAATATCCCCTTTGCCCTCATTTGTTTCAGGGATGTGATTCTATCAGAAGGGTGGGTGCTCCTTGGAGCCAAAATCTGCCGGGCATTTGGTCCACGAGAGCTGCCACGGGGCTGCTGGAATACAGGAGATCCTGCAGGAACCAGCCTGGTCCAAGGAGCATCAGAAAAGGCATCATCTCATTACCTGCTCCTGTGCAATGTGCGGAAGGAAATTCCCTTTTCTGTTGCTACTGCTTTAGTTTCATGGCTCATTATCGGGTCTAATTATTTCCCTACATTTGAAGGGAAGACCCAAGTCCCATCTGCCCTTCCCTGAAGGATTTTCTTGTGCTCCTGGAAAATGCGGCTGCCAGCAGAGGGCACACAATATATGAATATGTAGATCCTATAGAGGTCCTGATAGTAGCTGCCTCCTAATTCTTGCCAGCACACTCTGAGCTCCTTCACTGAAACGAGAAAGAGAGGCAGGGGGTTGAAGTGACCTGCTGGAGGTTGGAGAGCATCGGGAGCAGAGTGCATGTCCAGCATGGCAGATCCCAAGTTCACTTGTCACAAGTGGGCTTTGAAGGGGTTTCATGTCCTTTCCTCAGGTTCTGTTTTGGGGGTTTGTGGCTGCTTTTTGGGTTTCTCCTTTTGCCTGACTGAAGGGGACTGAAGACTCAGGGTGAGGCCTTTAAAGTCTAAATTTTCAATGGCCAGTAGGGATTTTTGGGGTGCTCACCCCAGAGCTGTCAGTGTGGGGAGATGGAGGCAGAGGTGACTTTGCTGCGGCCTTCCTCTTGGTTGCATCCGTATCCTGGGAGATGTCTCAGCAAGCTGAAACTCAGGAAGTTCCACCTCAACATGAGGAAAAACTTCTTCCCTGTGAGAGTGACAGAGCCTGGAACAGGCTGCCCGGAGAGGTTGTGGAGTCTCCTGCTCTGGAGACTTTCCAGCCCCACTTGGATCTGTTCCTGTGTGGGCTGCCCTGGGTGACCCTGCTCTGGCAGGGGGGTTGGACTTGATGATCTCCAGAGGTC
>JAAGNO010024461.1:5761-29902 GCA_033439905.1 Ceryle rudis
TTCCCTTCCCTTCCCTTCCCTTCCCTTCCCTTCCCTTCCCTTATGCTTTCACTTATCACCTTCATCTTGTCCCTTTTCCATTTCCATTTCTTTCCCTCCTGTCTCCTCCTGTGTCCACATATTTCCCCCCCTCATATAATATCTAATATAATTCCTCACATCCTGAGTCATCCAAACCTGCAAGAAAGTGATTTCCCGCAGGGAAACAGAATGTGAAAAATATCTTTGTTCACCAAAAATTAAATATTGACCATATGGGATGGAAAAAAACCAAAGCAACAAACTAGGCAAAAAAAAAAAAAAAAAGAAAAAAAGCCAGCTCATTGCTCAGAAAGGGATCAAGAAAGGCAAAACTTGTCTGAGCAAGTATTCACCACTGGGGTTTGAGCATTTCTGCATCAGAGTGTCACCAAAAGTCCTGCTGAAGTTCCCAGCCAGCCATGCACTGCAGTGGGGCCAGCCTAGACTGCACTGGGGTTGACAGAGGGTGGAATCTGGGATGCAGCTGAGATACAGTCAGTGTGTGAAACAAATTCAGGATTTTTCGTTCGCACAAACACACGCACAAAGTCATACAGCTTTGTCCTTCTAGGCTGACGCAGGAAAGAAATTTAATTTTAGGGGAAAAATACAGAGCCTCCTGAAGACTGAACCTTGCTCTTAACAATAAACAGGGGGTAGAATAAAGTGAAGGTACAGACCTTCAAAATGAGGACAGGAAAAAGGAAATGCAGCCTACCAAGCAGGTGGATATTCTCTGCTTCAGACATTTCTGAGGGGATCCTTCTACCCAAATCAAAGCAGTTGCGACTTTTCTAGAAAAATGGCCTTGATTGCGAGGTAGGAAGAGCAGGGGTAGGGTCATTCTAACACAGTGCCACACCAACAGAAATAAGAACCTCGTGAACACTCAGAACATCCCTGGAAAGTACTTCCATGGGGGATGAGGCACCTTTCCCTACAGATCGTCCTGCCAGATCTCCAGGTCTTTTCTGGTTCCTTATCGAATGCTCTGAACTGTAACCAACCACACCTTGATCCCAGAGATGACCGACTGCAGTGGCTGGGCACCACCCACAAGCTGGAATTTCTTAACAAAGGCCATAGTACAGAGGAATTTCAATACATTTGGGCAGTGGCATCACCTGAAATGACTGAGGCAGAGGCAGTAACACTGCTCTTGCAAACAGGGGACAGGCCCAGCAGGCCTATAGGTTCTAAGCAGGGCAAAGAGGAATTTGACTCAACACAGATCAGTCAGAGAGCTTTGGTGGGCAGAGAGAGAAAATCTCAATGAATCCCTCAAACCTTTGTGCTGCAGTGATCTATTAAACAAACCATATCCCTGTGTACATTAAGCACAGGCTTAATCCCACGTGCTTCTGGTATTTTTATAAGCTTGTTCATGGATAGAGCATGTGATCCCCACCTGATGTTATACATGAAGGGAGTTGGTGGGCAGGAGAGGATTCCCCTGATGGGTCAGCTGTTCTCCCAGTTTCTGCTGACATCACCTGAACAATCTGGACAGAAGAGATTCCTTTGATCTGCACCAAAGTTCCTTGGACAGCACACGCAGAAGTGTCAGAATGTCAGAAACATTCCCCACAAAAAGCCATGATTTCAGGGTTTCTCATCCTCGAGATGGGCCAGCCGTCATAGCTACTCCCCCACTGGTAGCATCTCAGACAAGAAAAAGGCCCAGTGGAAAAAGGCTCATGTTTTCTGGTCTCTGCATGATCATCACCAGGCAGGTGGGGTAAATTTATCTGCCTAGAGAACATGAACTTTATTCCAAGTTAAGGAAATATTTTGTGGAACAGCAGCAGAACAATTGCCATATCAAGATGAATTAAAGCCCTTCACATCTTTTCCTCCCCTGAGGATTCTAAAATCACAAATGGTCCGAAGATGGCAAACAGGGCAAAAATATTGACTATTCCTTGCAATGTGAGAACATGAAGTATCCTTGAAATGATCAGGTGTGACATTTAAGAGTGTCAAGGGTTAGGGCTGGGCTGGCCACTAGACAAGTGACAGATGTTCTCCATTAATCCCTCTCCCTTCCCAAAGGAGAAGAGAAAGTGAACAAGGGAGAGAGACTTACGGGTTGGAAAACTAAAATAGCTTTAATGAAAATAATAATAACAAAATGAAATACATACAAATTTATACAAAACCAGTATGGAACCCAACCCCCCCTGATGGTAATTGCATCACCCTCACCACTGATGCTGTGGAACAAGTACTGGGGAAGTCCCAGACTGGACTCAGTGGCAGATGGGAATGGACTGAGGAGCTGGATTCAGGAACACATGGATTTGGATCAAAGGCAGAACGGACAGAGTCCTCCTTGGACTTCAGCCATAGAAGAAGATCTTGGCCCTCGTGATCCCTCAGCTTTATACTGAATATGATGTATATAGGATGGAGTACCTTCTTGGTCAGTTTAGGGTCACCTGTCCTGTCCACTCCCCCCTGCACATGCAGTCTTTTACTTTCTGCACCCCCAAGGTGGCACATGAAATTTAGCAGTGACCTTGGTCTGCACGGGAGCAAGTCCAAGCAAGAGCCTCTCTGCACACACCAACCTTCAGTAGTAACTCTAAACATCAAGCATTATCACTTCTAGAAGCAGACACTGTGAAAATATGCTGCTAACTTCAGAAGGTGCAGATACCTAGAAGAGACTGAGCTGAAAAGTAAAAACACTGAATAGAATTAGTTTTGTTCTAGTTCAAACCAGGACGAATTGAAAATCCAAGTAAACATTGTAGTACAGAAATAGCTTGTGAAACTCCTTGCCAAAGTGTTTAAACCAAATCTCTGGAAGTATTTAAACTGCTGATGGCCAGTATCAGATAAAAGAAAACCAGGAAGGCTCATGCCCCGTCCTTGCTCAGCCAGTCACCCTTGGACATTATCAGAGAGAGAACACTGGGACAGATGGACCTTCATGCTGTACATCCATTCTTCTGCATTTTTGCACATTTTACTCAACTTCTGTCAGCCTTGCGCCAAGGTCTACCCAGCAAAGCTGCCGCAGCGGTCTGAAGTGCCAGATAACTCTTTGCCTGATGTTAAGATCATCTGACAGACCTGATGGGAACAGAGCTGCATCTGAAGCTTCCCAACATTGCAGCAATGTGACTCAATGGTTTCAAAACAGTTTCTGCAGCTGCTGTTGACAGTTCTCTAGCACACAGCAAGTGCTTGCATAAAATTGAGGCCTTGTAACTATTTGACATGGACTGAAAGGGCAAGAGGGATGCTGAGGTAGAACAAAGCTTAAATGTACACATCACCAATCAAACAAGTGAACAAGAGAAAGAACTACATTTAGCTTGGGATTCTCATCAAATAAGACCGTCTAAGTCAGGACAGCCCTGGAGGCAAGCTTGGCTTGGACACCAGAGTCTTCACAATTACCACCTTGGCAGGTGTTGTGTCCAAGGCTAGGCACATAGTTGATGTGAGAGGGGGAGAGCCATGGTACCAGGGCAAGTGGAGTCCTCCTAGAAGCAAAATCTGTCTCGTGGTGAGAATGCTGACGCCAGTGATTGCTGACATAGGAATGTGTATAGGGAGTGGTAGATGGAAGGGGGGATTGGGAATTGGAGAACTGGGGGATTTTATTGGTGAAAATAGACGAGGAAGAAGCTGAAACATATGGCTTCATGACCTAAAGCCCCTTCTGAACCAAGACAGGTCTTGAGACAGAAATATCCCTGTGGGATAGATGCTGGAAGATGTAGGTCTATGCTACATGTGCTAAAGACCTTGTTTGCAGCCAGCTTCCCATTTTCTCTTCAGCAGATG
The DNA here is from genome assembly GCA_033439905.1 of Ceryle rudis. Classification (NCBI taxonomy): domain Eukaryota; kingdom Metazoa; phylum Chordata; class Aves; order Coraciiformes; family Cerylidae; genus Ceryle; species Ceryle rudis. The sequence continues at coordinate 9,581 of JAAGNO010024461.1, forward strand.
GTAGGTACTCTCTGCAATACTTGCCTGTGGGACATAGTGCTGAGTGTCTCTGAGTAAGCTTCCAGGTGAGTTTCCTGTGACTATCAAAACCTTAAAACTGACAAAAATACAAAAGGATATAACTGGCAAAAGGAAGACCTGGGAAAACATGGGCCCACAGCTGGATGGGGCAGGTGCCTTGGTGAGACAGGGCATGGAAAGACTGAGATCTTGAATGCCTTTTTCAGCTCAGTCTTTGCTAACAAGACTGGCCTTTAGGAATGCCAGGCTTCAGAAACCACGGCTAAATGGGGAGCAACTTAACCTTGGTGGAAGAGCATCAGAGAATACTTAAGCAAACTGGACCTACATAAGCTGGGATGCACCCAGCAGTGCTAGGGAAGCTGGTTTATGTCATTTCAAGGTCACTTTAAATAATCTTTGAACATTCATGGTCACTGGGAGAAGTGCCTGAGGACTGGAGGAATGTAAATGTCACTATGGAAGGTCTAAGTCCGTATGAAGTCACAGGAAGGTTCATACCAGCTGGGAAGGATGGAACTGAAATTCCTCTGTCTTCTTAGAGCCGTGTATCTCTAAAAGGGGTGATGCTGCTGTGAGGAATCCATGCATTTCAGATTCCTGCCAAGCTGGAGCAATGTTGGTGAAACAAACAAGGTTTTTAGGGGGAGATAAATGTCTTTTTTTTTTTTTTTTTTTTTTGGACAAGCCAAATTAAATGTAAAAGTGGAAAAGCTCTTCTTTGGGCCTGGGATTTATCTCTCCAGATCTGCTTGTATACCTGATAACCGATCCATTTCTTCCAGCTTGTATCATAGCTGTTCCTTCCCTATAAACCTTGCACTTCTACAGTCTCCAGACATCACACTTAGCACAGCACTTCTGTTAAAATATGAATTCTTATTTTCACAAAGACCCAGCTGTAAAAATAAAGTACCTTACATTGACTGGTGAGCTGGGAAGAAAAGGAAACAGAAGATTAAGGACTTGTTTGATGATCCATTTGCATGCTGATACTCACTGTGATAATCCACACTTGTGAAAAGTAAGAAGAGGATCAGCTGTTCTTCCAGGTTAGTCTTTCAGAGCTGATCTTTGCTACGGTATAACTTGTTTTCACATTAAGCTCACCTGGTGTTCAGGTTGACTCACAGGAACCTGTCACATGCTGGAAGCATCACTTTCTGACAGAAAATACAGCCAAACAGAGGAGAGTCTAAAGCCAAACCCTCATGAACCTGCCATTGAAGGCATGTCTGGTGAGTCCTAGGAACTGGGACACGTTTCTTGCAAAACCATAAGGGTTTGAGCTCCTCCTCGAAGGGGGAGAAGTGAGCCCCAAGCAAAGAAAACAGCAGTAATACAGCAAAACAAATGGTACAGACTAGTAGGGAGTGAGATACTGTGAACAGAGTGAATAGGACAGAGCTTTGCTCCCTGAAACTCCCACCAATGCCAAGAAGAGACAGGAGTAAAAGAGGTGTATGCAAGAATGAATGCGAGGGAGAGAGACTGTACGTGTGAAACAAAGTGTGAGGGAGAGGGATCATATACAATGCGTGAGAGACATGCATCCTATAGCCACAGTGTTTACATTAGAGCTTGCATGTGTGAGAGACAGAGTATGCGAGAGAACCTGAGACAGCTACAGCACGCACACAAGCAGCAGCATGAGAGCCAGGCAGAAGAAGGGTGAACTGGAGTCTCTTCAACCTTCTCTTTGCTTCAGAAGCCACTTCAGGGTCTTGGAGTTGTGGTGGGTTGGCACATTTGAGGTGGGGACGGGGAGTCCTACGAGCCAGGGGAAGGTGGGGAGTTGCAACAGCCTCCTGTCTGTAAGCGTGCCTTCCCTGTTATGATGCTTGTCCTCCATCCCCACCAAGACTGAAATACTGTCTGGCTGGTCTGCAGCAGTGAGGATGGAAGCAAGAGAGAGTGGCTGAGTAAATTTTCTTTCCATGTATACTGGGAAGACAAAAAGAACTAGTCCAAAGGCCCTGACAGACAGCAGCTGCTGTCTTGCCCACCCAGCCAGTCCTGTGTTCGTGCTGTTTGTAACTGGAGCAGGAGGCAGGTGACCTTCCTCTTGATAGCAGGAGGCTCCTCTGTCAAGCCAAGCGGCCAGCATAGAATAGCCAGGTCCTGCAGCTGGCCACATCCAGTCCTGTCTCACCACAAACTGCCAGTCTCAGGGAGATGGGAACATTGTGTCCCTTACCAGCATCTGTCTGGCTTGATCACATCAGCTATCCTGTTCCTGCTGCCTCTGTAGAGGGGATGACCTTCCATCCAGCACTCAGAGACCCCTTAGTTTTGGTCAGAGCTCGGAGACAAATCCTTTCCAAGCCCTGGAAGGGTGAGGGAAACATAAATGTGGTGGCAAAACAAGGGTTTCTGCAGTGCACATGCACTATGAAATGTAGCTCATCTCTCTGGAAGTGGCTGGAGCCGCAGCAGTATGAGCCAGGTGCTGGGAACAGTCTTCCACATTTGAGTGGCTGTCCTCAGAAGAGAGGAAAAGATAGAAGAAAGTCATCTCAGCAAGGGTCTGGAAATGAGGGATGGCACCATTGCTGCAGGCCCTCGGGAATCTAAAGGGTGAGATTCTGGCTACCAGAGACATGTTTGGTGCCCTGTGGTATTGAAAACATTTGCTCAGCACTGCCAAATACCACCCAGGACCCGCGGGAGATATTCTGGAAAAGCTGGAGACAGATGGGTGACCTTGCACTGAATACCAGTATGTGGGCCTCTGACTCACTCCTTGACTGACATCATTTCTGCTAACCCTTCAAACCAGGGACAGCATCAGCATTGCAGATTTGCAGAGGTACCATGTGACATCATCCGGCAGAGCTCTTCAAAGCCTGGGTGATGTCATCACTGCAAAGTCCTGGTGCAGGGCTGATGAGCTTGTTCTTCCCTGGGGAAAGAGCAGGTCTTTCCAACACCTTTTAGCTGTTTTCAAATTCACACGTACCTTAGCACTGCACAGCGATAACACAAGGTGAGAACATCATGTGCCTTTCGGTGCTGGTTGGGAATATGGTTTGTGAGCTGTTTCTTCGATTTGAGGTTGTGATGACATATGCAGAGACTCTGGCCTCTGCCAGGAGCATCTCTGGTGTTGCCCAGGTGCAGGCCTTTTGAGTATGCCAAGTGTCTGTGATATGTTCCAGGCCCATGAGCTCTTGCAGGCTGTATCTAGCTCATGGGCTTTAGGTTTTCTGCCCTTGTTTTGGACAAAACAATGACATCATATACGGCAACCTCTGGATGACTGTAAAGACAGACCATCAGCGCGATCCTTCTAAGGAAACGAGAACATCATGCTTTCGTTCTACATTGAGAGACCGTGAGTATCAACTTTTATCAAAGGCAGTGATATCACCCACGTGAGCCTCTAGAGACGCCGAATGATGTCACTAACTTGTGCAGCAGTCAGTTGGAAGGTGGGTTCTAGAGGCTAAAGACTGGTGAACCACTTGAACATAATGTAATGCCCAGCTGACCACTCCTAATAAGTAGGATGTCCCTGCAGGCATTAATGAATGCTTGTTGTGATTACTGAATCAGAGCTGGCTGGGGAATTTGAGCACATGCCTTCTCATTGTACCGCAGGGCAAGTGTCTGAATGCACTTACCAGCAGGAGTGCCTCAGGAGAGTGTTACAGTGAGAGATAAATGCCTCATTTTAAGCCTTCCAGAAATCACTGGTCTATGTTAGAGCCATGTGGCTGTATCTCAGACCCAGAGAGCCACACGTCCCTGGGGTTATATCTCTTCCATCCAAATGTGCATGTTACTGTTGTCTGTGGAGAGAAGGAGTCTTTCTTCATTACTGCTCCCACGAGAGGAAGCATATCCCTGCCTGTCAGGCTGGACTGTGGGTTAATTCAACTGGATTGAGATCTTGATGATCCTGTAGAGATGTGCAGATGTGCTTGGAGTGAAAACTATGCCCAAATCTGTGAACAAAAAGCAGGGTAGTTGTCTGTGTTCAGTTCTGCATAGTGTACACATGTGCACAAGGAGGTGAGAAGATGTTATTCTCACCCTTATCAGGCTGCCCTTGGGCATCCCAGCACTGCCTGGGGGGCTTGCTGTAGTAGTCTACCCTTCACAGCAGCGCCTTTTCCTTGGAGCCAAAAAGCAAGGCGTGTCTTGAACGTTCCCTCTGTGCATTTGCTCTGTGCTGCCCTGCTCCACTACTTCTCCCTCAGTCTGGTGCCTCCTCCTTGGTCACATTCCCATGCCCGTGACCTCCATCAGTATTACCTGTCCATCCCCATCAGCCTCTGAGAATGGAGACAACAAACTGACAGTCACGAGTCATTCCTGATGGGAGGGAGAAGAGAGTCCCCACAGCTCTCTCATCAAAAGGCCCCTCTAAAACCATCCTAATGAGATTCTCCTTAGGGGCCCTGTCAGCTCTGCCTTTCTTTGCAGACTCCTTTGACAGATGGATGTCAGTTCAGGGAAAGCTGTGTGATGTTCTTCATCTTAATGAAACCGATCCTCGGGCAGGCACTGTCTCCTTTGCCTCTAGGCGCCTGTGGTCTAGCAGTGTCAGGCTACTCTGTGCTTTGTCATACTGGATCCCAATTAGTGGCTGGCTCCTGCTGCCTCTGAAATCAAGAGGGAAAATATCCCTCTGGCTGCAGTGGAGCAGGAGGTAGAGGATGGGAAAGTCAGTATACAGAGAAACAGCAAGGGTCCAGGTGAGTTCCTTCCCATCCTCTCCACATATTACTGTCATCTCCTTTTCTCTCTTTCCTCTGCTCAGCCAAAGTCAGGGATGGATACATAGGCAGCTCTGTGCCTTCTCCCTGGCTACTGCTGACCTGTTGTGCACACACATGCTGCTGTGGGGGACAGAGAAAAAGCAGAGACACACACACACGCCCCCTCCCACCCTGGTCACTCACTTGGGGCTAGCTGAGTGATGAGTAGAGGTGAACCAAATGGGGGAGGTACTGTAGGTTAAGAAGACATACATTACAGGATCCCTGCTCTAGACTTATGCCCAGAGAATGTGTTGCATCTCTTTGATTCAGGTTGTTGGCTGAAGTTCAAGCTCCTGTATATCATTTTCCTTTAAGGAGACAAATTAATGATGGATCTTTGAAGTCCTCTGGGGACACCCTCTGTTTCCCAAGGAAGTATAAAGCACTGCTTTGATAAGTCAAAAACTAGGAGACAATTTCTTTGCTGCCCAAAACCCTTTCTTCAGGCTGTTCTTACTGTGTTGTTTTGTTTTGTTTTTTTCACTCCCTGTCTGTTATCCTTTTATCAGACTGCACTGCTTTCCTAAGCCTTCTCTCAAACACAGCTTTTCTCTCACATACTTCTTTGTTTCGGGAAGTGGTGCATGCCTATATGTGATGACCATTAATGCTGTATACAGGAGATTAATTGTGTGCTGGAACCATCTTAGAGAAAAGCAGCAGCTAAATCCACCTGATTAAAGGACATTCGATCAGTTTGTAGCAGAACTTATTCAAAATCCAGTCAGATCCTCCATCCCTATCCACAAGCAAAGGCAGGCTCCCTAGCAATCATTAAACCTGTAGCATCTTTTTTATTCATCCCTGTCAGACTCGCACAGCCCTGTCCTGAATTCCCCCCTCCCTTCCCAGTGGGGGGGGTGTGTGACTGTACAGTCCAGCAGTGAAGTCGTGGTTACATTGCTAATGCAGCACAATGAATAAGTAGATTCTTTCCATGGCTCTCCCTAGGATTTCTCTGGGATACCTGACAAACCCTAGTCCCATTACAGCTTTTGAGGCAAGGTGTACAGTGTGCTGCCTCGCTCTCCTGCCCCTATTTGTCGTGTTACTTTGGGCGCATACAGTCTACGAGAAGGCCAGATTTGACTGTGTTGTGGGCACCTGATCAGTCAATCGATAGGAAAGGCACTGATGGGCTTTGGTATTTCAGGGCTGCAACCCAGACTGCTGGAAGAGTTTGGTAGCACTGCTCTAAAAACCCCCACATTTCGTGAAGCTACCAGAAGGCATAGATGGATAAACATCTTGAGAAGCTTGTGACACCACAAATCCAAAAGGCGAGTCACATGGTCATAGAAAGAGATCGGGTTGGTTAAGCAAGATCTCCCTTTCATAAACCCATGCTGGCTGGCCCTGATCCCTAGGCTGCCCTGCAATTGCCATGAGAGCTCACTCAAGATGATCCTCTCCATGATCTTTCCTGGTACTGAGGTCAGGCTGATGGGCCTGTAGTTCCCCAGATCCTCCTTCCAGCCTTTCTTGTAGATAGGTGTCACATTAGCCACCCTCCAGTCATCTTGTACCTCCCCTGTTGACCAGGACTGTTGAAAAATGATGGAGAGAGTTGTCCTAAAAGAAACGAGTCACAGAACAGGGAGCTGCTGGCCCCTCTCTGGAGGGTTCTGCTTGACTGGGCAGCTTATTAATTGAAATGGAGAGAAAATGGAGAAGATTCGGAGCAGAGCAGCAGATAAAGGGGCAAAGGAAGGCCTGACTGATGAGGGAAGATTAAGCACTAAATGTGTTTATCTTTGCTAAGTGATGACTAAGAGGATGTGTGATAACCATCTTCCCATCTGAGAGACATAAATAACCATGGGGGGTAGGGGGCCATGCTTTAGGGCAGTGATGGGGTCAAGGCGTTCCAAAGAGCCAGACTGCAATGGTTACCTCGCTCCTGCATAGGCTCAAGGGCAGGCAGCCCTTGGCACAGCACCAAAGAAGGGACCGTCCTGCTGGGAGTCAGAAGAGATGAGGGTAGTAGGTTTGGATCAGATCTGAGATGAGATGGGAAAGAGAATGAGGAAATCATGCTGCTCCTTCTCCAGATACAGTGATCTCCTACCCTGCCCCTCCATTTTTCATATCATCTTTTATCTTTTAGGGTTTAGTTGCTCTGCCTCACTTAGTCTCCTCATCTCAGCCTCTTCACTGTCCCCCCCACCCCACTCCCCCACCTTCTCTCTGTTTCCTGTCTTCTTTCTTGCTCACTTTGGGCATGGTTCCTTCTCTCTGTTTCACATGCCCTTCTTCTCCCTTGTTTTTCCCTTCCCTTACTTATTTCTCTCTTCCCTCAACCCCTCCTTCTTTCTGAGCAGGTAGATCTGCACCTGTGATTGAAGGTTCATTTTCCTTTCATTCTGTGGGTGACAAATGCTGACTTCGATAATGACTTGTGAAAAATCAAGGGAGAAGCAACCTGCTCTAGCAGCACAGAAACTGGCTGTGACGTTCATGAGGACCGATGGCAGGCAGGATGAGAGGTGAGAGGGTGCTGTGCAGGGTAGGGAGATGCTCTTTTGCTTCACAGGAAGGGAAGGTAGAGGGGGAGGGTAACAAAAATACTGAACAGATCTGGGGCAAATGGGAAATCTCTTCTTCAAGCAGTTTTGATCAAAGTGAGCAAAATGGAATGTGTTTCCTGAGCTCTGGCCTCCCTGGGGAAAACTGGGGTTTGACCTACAAGTTGAGGGAGAAGATGTTCTACTGGTAGAGCCATGTAGAGGTTTGACCAGACTGCAAGGTGCAGAGCAGGCCATGTTTGTCCATACTGATGGCTCTCGCTTGAATTAAAGTACTCACCATGTGCTTAGGCAGAGCCCCACTTTGGTGCTGCTGGTGCAACACACTGAAGCAAACTTTGGGACAGGCCTTGCCCTATCCAAACTGTGTGACCGTGGGCCTGCTAAGATGTCACCATGCAGGTGACACCCCTTCTACAGAGCACCAACAACCTCTTAGCACTAGTATCAGTGGTCCTGATGTGGACAGTAAGTTTGATTCGTTTTCATTGGACTGACTTTGTCGGGATTACGCTCCAGCAGAGCTCACGACCACTCTCTCTAAGGAAACAGCTGTATGTAGTAAGATCCTTCCTTCTACTTTGTCAGAGCTGAGTTGGTGCCGTTCACACAAATTGGGAACCCTCTGTGTCTCATGGCACAGTGGTGCTCACAAAAACCAAGTCATGGCGATGACAGACTCTCTGATGCTCCTTCCTCCCTAGGGACAACTTTTGTCAGGCATCAGTGTCAGACAGAGTTCTAAATTTGGTGGTTTACCACAGTAAGCCTCAGCACCATCAAATGGAAATACTTCTGCTTGTTTCTCTATGCCCATGTAGCCCATGTGGAGTTACCAGAGAGCCACAAAGTTCTTAATATGAATAACTATGCTACAGTAAAGTGCTCTTGTTTCTCAACATAGGGACATCCCTTTTTCTTTTAGGCTCTGGGGCTTTCAAAGGCAGAGGTTCACTGTCTTGCTGTTGGTGAATAGGAAGGGTCAGGACTGTGGCATTAGGAGACCCTGACAGATCCAGACTGAAGGCACCACTAATCCACCCATCTGTCTTTTTGGTCTTGGCAGCTCAGCCCTTGGAATCTCCAATCTGCCGGCCCCAATGGTATGCAACACTTACACTTTCAACACTTATATTTCTGTCTGAGAAGACATTCCCCTGTGCTCTGGAGGAAGCTTTCTTCCTGGGACACTGGGGAATGAGCAGTGGGTAAAGACAGATGGTAGGAAAGGGCAGACCCTGGGGCTAATTTGCACTGTTCCACTCTGACTTTTCTAAGGCTCCTCTCCGGTGCCATGGAATTCAGTGTATAGAGAGGTGAGAGAAGAAGAAAGGTGTTAGATAAAGAGAAAGAAGAGTTTGAAAGGAGGAAGAAGCATGGCTAAAGGAGGTAGATGAAGGAAGATCTGATTTGGGCTGGAGGTGACTGTGGGACTTGGACTGGTAGATGTGTGGAGCTGTGGCTGGGCAGAAAATAGAATTAAGTAAAACACAGCCATGAGGAAGCTACAGGGGCAAAAGCTAAAAGAGTTAGAGACCAACCCATCCTGAAAGGGAGACCACGGTTCCCTTGACTTAAGAGATCATGCCCTTTGCTCCTCTAACTCCTTCTCACCTTAACTCAACCACCTACAGCAGCTCAATAGGTGCTGTCCAACCCTTCCAAGAGTGGGACACAAGCCTCTCCAGCCCCTCTAGGACCAGACTGAGGGAAGGAGTAAATATGTTGTTATGGAATACGTATGTGCAGTAGCACCTGGGGCTGTAAGAGCCCCACGTTTGATGGACTCTTGGAGCCATAATGAGAAATGTCAGTACACAAAATAAAGCCTGTAGGAGGCAGAGGCTGGGGGGTAGGGGTGGTGGGGAAAGGTGGGCTAGATGATTGCCACGGATACCAGAGCTGTCCAGGAAGGAAGGAGGTGGGATAGGGGAAAAGGCAAGAGAGAAACCAAGAAAACATCTTTGTTCATTCTCCTTATTGGTTTATTAATGACAAACTAGCGCCTTAGTTCCCCCTCTCCCCTTCCAGTTTGCCGACTGCCTAGCTCTCTGCTTGGCAGCCTGCACTGGTGGGGTGGGACAACACTGCTGAGGGTACCTGGGAAAGTGCTGCATGGGCTGACCTGTCTGCATTGTTTTCATTCACTCCTTCAGCCTCCCTTTTTTCATTCACCAATATGGCATTGATCTGGTTCAGTGAGAACTTCCATTTGTATTTCCATTTGTCACAGCCTTGCCTGTGACACTGTCCCTGAGTCCCTGCAGCTCTGATGTGTGCTTACACACTCTCCCAAATGCTTTGCCTCACTCAGCCCAGCCCCCCTCCTCAGCCTGTTTGGCATTCCTCACTCCCCCATGCAATCCTCCCCTCTCCCTCCAGCTATCCCCCATGCCACCACTGATGTCTGCTCTCTCAGTCATTCCATCTTTCCCTGACATGTCTCAGCCTCTCTCCCATTAGCACAGTCTCCAGGTTTAGCAGGGCAGCTGCATGGTGAAAAGATGGGGAATTCTGCTTCGGAGTAAAGCTTCCTATGGACTCTCTGGTACCTGGGGCCACCCTCACAAATGCTCAGCCACCTCTCTGTTCACATCTCCCCCATAAAAAGTCCATTATATGCAGTTAGAAGCTAACACATAGGGCATCCCTTGCTTGGGCTGGCTGGCATGGTAATTGGAGGAGCAGATGATCCCCCAGAGAGCCTTAAGAAGTGTACGTGTGTCATGTGAACTAAATCTATGTCCCCCATATTATACAGGCTGGACAGGCCTATGCTCCCATGGGCTTTTGAAACACACAGGCTATGAAATAACCTCTGGAAGATTAGTATGACAACCTGAGCATTTGATGCCAAACACTCATAGTCTGGGGGCCAGGATTTTGCAGGACTCCTGCACAAACATCCCTGCTCCCACCCATAGCCAAGGAAGCTGTTGCAGTGGTTCACCCTCTGCACCCAACATCTGGAGAGGCGAACTGACCTCCAGTAGTGGCTACCTGCCCTTGCATCCCTTTGCCAAGCTCCTGTTGTACTTGCTGGGGAAGGATGCTCAGGGATTCAAATGAGGATGGGAAGCAGGTGTTGCCCTCATTAGAACTGAAAATGTAGCACATAGAAAAAGAGAGGAGGAGAGAGAGGGGGAAGGGAGGTGGAAGCTAAAGGTTCTCACTGTTGACAGGAAGAATGATCTTGGTTTTGGGAAGGGGTGGGCTCTTCTTGGCTTGCCTCTCTCTTCATCAGGATTATAGAGCTGAACAGTACAGGCAGGCAGAGCCTTGAGATGAAAAGGAGTGAAACAGACCGTGCCATCTGAGCATGGCACAGATTACACACAGCCAAAGGGGATGAGGAGGCACCGACTTGGAAGAGCACAGAATTCTTACACACTGCAGTGCATGCGAGGCAAGCATGGCAGCACCTCTGAGAACTGTGGGGAGCAGGGGACACTTCATGGGTCCCACCACTTGCCATCTCTCCCTGTTCCATCCCTCTCCAGTAGCATTGCCATACTACCCCTCCTGCTACACACACTGAGCCAGTGCTCCTGCCCTCTCCCTAAGAGCAGCCCCCTGACCCTCTTGAAGTGATGGTGGCAAAAACATTTACCCTTTTAGCAGTGGGTGGTTTTGACCTTGCAACAGCCAGTTTGCAATAGCAGTTTGTCCCACCGTGTCCTGATAGCGCTTGGGACTCAGTTTAGTTGTCCAGTCCCGAAGCTGCACTAGGAGCAGGTCAGGAATGTGTAGTAACTGAGTTGATGGCACTGATGGGTTTCCTGCCTTTCTGAGGCAAATGTGTGAAGAGGCCTCCACAGATAGTGAGGGAAGTCTGATAAGTTTCTGGAAAAACCAGCATGCATTATCCCAGGTCACCATGACGCTTGTGTTCCACAGTGTCCCTTGCTACCTATAATAAAGAGAATCCCCATCTTTGTTTTCTTTATCCCTTCTGCATTCAGCCCCTACCATGCACACACTGAGACAGTGCTCCCACTTTGCTCGCTGCATCTCAGGAAGCAGAAGCCATCAAAGGAGCCCTTGGGCAAGGCAAATGATGCATCAGGAGACTAAGAGTCCCTTTCTGTTTAAGGATCGGGTGGGGCTCGTATTGTTGTAAAGGAGGGAGACTATCCAGCAAAAACAGAACAAAAGGGAAGACACTGGGGACCAACACCTTAGCAAAGCTGGGGTGCTTGGAAGCTTTCTGAGAAGATGGAACATGGCATAGTGGCAGACACTTGTCACAGCTGGTTTAGCCCTGGATGGAAAGGCTTTCTTTGCCTCAGGAAACAGTCCCCGCTCTGAGAGGGAGATATTTGGCTGAGAAGATCTACTCGTCTCACAACCTGCAAGGACCATGCATGGCAGTGTCTTCCTCCCGGCTCTGCCTCTACCTGTTCCCCCATCCCTCGGAATAACTACCCAAGCAGAGGAGATTGAAGTCTGCAACATTTCAAAGTCACTTTCTCTTCCTCCTGTCCCAAACCATGCTTCTCCTTCCCTTTCCCCCACTCGGTCCCTTGTGCACTCTCTCCAGAGGATAAGCACATTGCAGCAGCCCTGCTCATCAGCACAGCCAGCGTTTAAAAAATGCCACAGCTGAAATTATCCGATCTTCTCACAGGAGGGCTGACGTCACTGTGCCTGCCAGCAGCCAAGCAGGGAAGGTGCCCTCCCCAGGCACCTTTTCCATCTCCCTCCCCACTCCAGCCCTCCTCCCTCTGCCTTTCAGTATCTAGCACACCTCCTTGCTCTATTTAGTCTACCTACTGTGAGCTCTCTAGGAGTCTGACATGTTCCCTGTTACCTCTATTTCAGCAGACCTCCCTTGAAGCACCTGCAGTGCAAGTTATATTCCAGTGCTTCCCCCCCCAGAGCATGAGGAGTCCCCCTGCCACCCTCGGGTTTGCATCCCAGTGACAGTGGATGGCAGCAGTTGTGGGATCTAAATGGTAAAAATGCTGAAGTCTAACCTTGTGTTGTCCCCAGAGAGCAGAAGAGGGAGCAGGAATGGCCACTCAGAACTTCTGTAGCACAGGACAAGGTTGAGTCAGAGGCGTCAGTTAAAGAAGACAGGGCTGGTGCCTGTGTTGGGAGCTGGATACCTAAATCACAGGGAGCTTCCTTTGAAAGCCTCAGTCCAAACACCTCTGTAACTCTGAAAGGGGTATTCGATTTACAGACTTCTCCACGATCACCTTGTTTCCAAAGATTTTGCATGGTAGCTACCTGAAACTCCTGCTGTTCCACATACGGAGTTCCCCTGTCACCCTGCACCTTTACCCCAATGCCCTGATACTCGAGAGAAGGATATACCTGAAAAATGCCAAAGATGCAGAGTGTTACCATAACGCAAACCGGGGAGCAGATGACTGCCTCACACATACTGGGCACTGGAGTCTGAGGGTGGATGGATGAGGGATCCTGAATTCACACACTAAACCTGGGGAACCACTCTTAACCTGAAACACGTGCAAGTATCAAGCAGGGCTCCTAATCCCCTAGCCTGCCTGTGCTCCCACACTCCAAGGCTACTGTTATGCAAGGGAACTTGCACCCATTCACTGCCAAAGTACATCAATGCCAAAGGTGTGTCCAGCCATCCATGTCACAGCTATCTAAACTAGGCATGCAGATGTTTTCCATGGTTCTTGGGTGGGTTTACTTTGTCTCACTCTCTGATTAAAGCTGGGCCTGGCTGCCTGGCCTGAGATCTGTAAGGGGTGGTTATAGTCACCCCGTGGCTGGGGTGCGTCCAGGGAGCTTGTGTCTCCAACCAACACATGCCCAGAAGAGGTAAGGGAGAAAACTTGACACTTAATGAGTAAACTTGGTACTTAATGAGTCCTTCACCTGCAGGAAAAATGATGTGAAGATCAGAAAGGGGTTTTCCTAGGGAACATCAAGAGGAAAAAATGCAATGGGAACAAACTGGGAAAAAGACAGTGCCTAGGAGGGGAATCTGAGAAGGATGGGAATGGAAGGTAAAGGAGGAGCAGTGGCAGGGCAAGGGATAGGGTGCTGTGACTGCAAGGAAAGGAGGATGTGGCAGGGGGAAGGAGTGGAAACGAGAGGGTCAAAGTAACAGAAAGGCCACTCAGAATTTTCCTGCTTGGCACTGTGCAGACACAGCTAACACGGGAGAGCCTGAATGCCAAAGGGTCTAATCCCAGAATGGAAGCAAAAAATGGATTTTTTTTCACAGGATTGTGGGATGTTCTGCTGTTGTTTTGGACTTAGGTCACCACAGGGTAGGAAATAACACCAAACCAGGCAGAGACCTTTGGAAAACCTTTCTTCTTTACATTGGAAAACTAGTCTGAGAAGGGATGAAACCAAGGAGTCAAAACAAAAAAGGCTCTGAGAAAAGGGTTAGCCTGATTCCAGCAGTGTGAACTCCAGAGCTGGCTGCAGGGCAGCCAGAGCCCTGCCTTCAAGTGATCTCCCATGGTCTTCACTGTGCTGCCCCAGTGCTGCTCTCCTGGAGGAGAAAACATTATTGTCCTGGACTTTCTTCATTCACTTTAGAGGTGGCCTTTTCTGAGAACAGCTATACTCATTACTCTTCTGGCCAAGTGTGACTTGGCATGGGGCTTCTCCATCAACTTCATAGGCTTTTGCTGGCACCACTGACAGCTGAGGAGGCACAACCCTTCAGATATGAATGCTCCAAACCTCCTTGTCCTTTCCCTTCTTTTCTCCTCTCCGAATTGAAGAGTTTCCAAGGTGAACATTGCTGCTTCCAGGTCTCCCTAAAGAGTGTCTCTGAACATTTCAGGCAGTAACCTGGAGAGCATGCACTTTCTGATTAAAGAGGTGAGGCTCCATAAGTGGAGAGAGGGAGCAGAATGTGAACGAGAGAGGGAGCCTGCCATCGGCAGGGTACCTGGTCAGTGCTTTAGGCTGTCCCCTCTCTCAGTGCCATTCATCAATTTAACCCAATACAATGCTGTGGTTTTAAGTGACTCCAACATTAGAAACTCTGTCAGGCATGAGATTTATGGGGTAATGTGCAACAAAGCTGCTTCTTCTGCCAAGTCACGCATTGTGCTCTTTTTCTTTCCTTTCCAGTCTTTGTTGAGCTAGAAAATTGTCCCCTCACTGGCATCTCCAACTGGTTTGTGACACCAGAGAAAGGATCAGCATTCCTGCAGCGGACTGAAGGAAAAGAGGAAGGTTGTGGAGAGGGGATCAGCGTGGGGGATGAGGAGGCCAGAAAAACTCAGAGTAGACTCAGGGTGTTTTCAAGAATAATCCAAAGCACTAGGTTTTCTATGATTGATCTCAAGCCCCCTTCTCTGTTACCTATTCCTATCCACAAGGATGAACTTTGTGCTGAGGCATCACAGCCCCTTTGGATCTTCTCAACAGGCTCAGAGCTGTTACTGTTTTCTCCCTTTTCATAGCATGAGGCTCACCAGTGCTGTCAGGAGCCATCTGGGAAGCAGAAACCCAGCAGTTTTCTGTGGGTTTGCACCTTTCAGGCACAAATCCAAGCTGCCACTTTGACTTTCCCAGGCTCACCCTGAGCAACTGGGCACACAGGGTAGGTGGACATATACACACACATGCTGGCAACCTGCTGGGCTCTGGAGCTCCCAGAGTGGCTAAGGCCAGGGATGCTGTACAAGGTGTGGCAACAGTACGGGATCACTGTAGTCCCCTTCCAGATTTCTTTGCCAAAAGATATCCAGAGGGCCAGTCCCAGCCACACTGAAAGCTCCAGCTTTCATGGTATCCTGAGTGCTCAGTTGAGCCACAGAGGAACAGTGGAAGACAGAAAGGAAGAGGGTCCCTGAGAAAAGCAACGAGCATGAGAGGAGTGTGTATCGGTAGCATATGAACCAAGAAGTGTGCAGCTCTCGAGTGCTTTGCTCTTCGGATGCTCTTCTGCTTAATGTACACTGTTCTTGTCCCCTTAGATCTGATTCCCGTCGGATTTAGCGGCGGCCCTGTTAGCCTCACACTAGGTAACCAGTCTGTGGTGAAAACAAGAAGAGAGAAGCCCCCAACCACCCCTGGCAGAGCAGCTGTCATAACGGATTAGCTTCCAGCCCCTTGCCAGCTGCCCCCAGCACCGGCTGTCTGTGCGAGTTAAGAGCCTTCTCCTGAGCTGCTGAGAACTGCCACAGCTAGCCTGTATCATTCACAGCATCCATGAGCACTGAGCTGCTGTCCGGACATCGTATGCCCTGCAGCTCCTTGGGAGCTCAGCTGGTACAGAAGGGAAGCAGCAAATACTTGCGTGCACACGTGCGCACGCACGCACACACTTAGCTGCACAACTGTGCGATGGCAGCCTGGGTTAGCACCTTTCAGGCACAAATCCAAGCTGCCACTTTGACTTTCCCAGGCTCACCCTGAGCAACTGGGCACGCAGGGTGGGTGGACGTATACACACACATGCATAGCCTGAGCATGTGGGTCTGTATGTATAGGGGCACGTGGCATGTGAGCACAAAGCAGCGTGCACACAGTGAACAAAGATGCGCAAGCACATCACAACGTGTTTTTCCCACCCTTCTCGTTCAGTCATCGTGAGTGCAGCTTGTTTTCTGTTGTATGTCGTAACGTCTCCCCTTGCCACACCGTGGTTTTTATCACCCATTCGCTCAACTATATGAAATGGGCTGATTTGGCCTTCTCACACCAAAATCTCCTGCCATCTCTGTATGCCCATGCACATTGCTCCATTCCCCTTCCACATTCCTCATTCCCATCCTCTTGCTTTCAGACGGAGGTGTGTTCATGGCTGACAAGGCCTAGCTGTCCAGACCAGGAGCAGGGTTGTTTAATCTGTGACAATCAAAAGCCTAATTCCTGAATTTCACCTGAAAGAGTAAAAAAATCCTTGTGTGTTCCACTCCTCTCCCTGTTCAATGCCCCTGCACATCTCACCAGCCCTCATGGGGTCTGGCTGCTGCTCTGGGCTTTGAAGACATTATTAACATTACAAAAAAAAAGGCTGTCACTTCACAGCAGCCAGGTGAAAACAAAAAAGTCGCTGCAATTAAAAACTTGTTAGGGAAGCCAGGGGGAGGCAGCACCCGTAGGGTGGTGGAGTAGCAGTGGGTTGCCCTTAACACCCTGCCTTCCTTCCCCTTTCCCCTCCTCTCCTGCATTCCCTCTTCTTCTACTTGTCTCTCTACCCTCTCCTCTTTTCTTCCTGGTGTCTTTGCCTCCCTGCTGATGTCCTGCCTTGGCATTACCTGCCACAGGCAGCATCGCTGCACGTTAATTAGCTCCTGCACAGTTCTGCGGATGAATGCCGCTGTCAGCTGGAGCATAGCTCCAGCCTCCCCCACCTCCACACACACAGGCTCCTGCTTCCTCCCCATCCCCTGGTAAACAGAGCTGACAGGAGATCATTTATCCGTAATGGCACTCTGTGCTAATAAATTTTTGTTTGTGGGGGCAATGAGGAGGAAAAGACAACAAAAATGACGATGGCCCTGTGGCGGTAGAAATACCAGCTGTATACCACAGGGTGAGATCTGGGGGGAAGCCCGTTAGGAGAAAGAGCATGAGTAAGGGAGGGTGAAACACAGGCAAGGCCCAAGGGTTCATCTGCTGTGCCAAACTTTGACTGACTTTGCCAAGGAAACCAGCCTTCTTCCTCCAGACCCACTCTCACAGTCTGCTGGCATCTTCTACAGTTATGGAGGAGGGAGATGACCGTGCTCCACTGGAAGGAGGGAGCAGGGCTGGGAGGCCAGGGGAGAACTCCCAGAGTAAGCAGGAGGCAGGGGAAATTCTGGTTGTCACTAGATGAAAGGGGCTTACGGCAGGTTGTGTATGGGACCAGATGCGAAGGGATCAGGAGCCTTTCCTGACGTCTTAGCCATGCATCGAACACACAAGGGTACTCCTACTTCTCCCTGGTCTTTCAGCCTGGCAGCTGGTGAGGATACTCAGCAACAGGATGATATTGCAGTTGTGTCTCAGAACGATAGATGCAATGCCGCATGGCCAGGATAATTCTGGGGGGGAAGGGTTATATAATATGCAGAAATGGCCCCTTGTCAGTGCTTCGGCAGAAAGAAGAATCTGAGAAAAGCAGACAGAGGAGACAATCACCTGGAAATATGAGAAGGGATGCTGGAACTGGAGGGGAAGGAGGGAGGAAAGTCCCAAAGCATGTCAGCTAAAACCACGGGAGGTGTCGGGAAGGAAGTAATGCCCTGGCATTACTTGAAATGAGGCCATCTTTCTTCCCTCCTCTGGTTCTTGGTCAAGCCTACCTGTTGCCGTGCAATTCCATGATCTCTGGCTGCCCTGGCATGGCAGAGCTGGCAGTGATCCACACCAGGTTCCTTGGGCTGTGGCCTTCTTTCTTGGCCCTGGCCTCAGCTGCACACCTCCAGAGGCTGCTGCAACCCAGAGGAGGAGATGGGCAGAGCTACCACAGAGCCTGGTGCAGAAGCAGTCTAGAGGGAGCCTGTCTACTCAGCCAGGGCTGGGGCAAGGGCAACACCTCTCCCCATCTTTGGCAAAAGCCGTGGACAGCTCCAGCAGCAGGTCGGGACAACAGCCTGTGTGGCATTGCGCGTGCTTGTTCTTGCTCCCAGGAGAGTCAGTCTGGGAGGAAGGATTTCAGCTCTCTTTGTCCTGTCACTTCCCCTTGCCTGCCCTGTTTTGACCCAGGTGCATTACAGTATCTGTGACTCCCCTCAGGATTTCACAGTTGTTGCTGTGCCGTGTAGCACAACAGCTTACAATTTCACGGTAGTGGCAAGGCTGGCGCTCATG
Organism: Ceryle rudis; assembly: GCA_033439905.1. Lineage (NCBI taxonomy): Eukaryota > Metazoa > Chordata > Aves > Coraciiformes > Cerylidae > Ceryle > Ceryle rudis. The sequence continues at coordinate 27,645 of JAAGNO010024461.1, forward strand.
TCCTCCTCCCTTGGAAGGGCCCCTGGGAACAAAGGCGAAGCTCTTTTAAGCTACATTTGAGCTTCAGCACTCCAAAACAGTTCTCAACTACGGTCACTGCTCTGCAATGTACCCCTGTCCCGTGCTGAGCTCATATACAGTGAGATCACTTCATCTGGTCCTGACTGATGAGGCAGGGCAGGGGCACCGGTGGGCTCACAGCCATGGCATGCTACAGTCCTGGCTCCATCGATGTAGGATGAGAACACCAAGGTGTGCTGCAGCCTGTCTTTGCAGCCCAGTCTAGATATAGCCTTTGGAGGATCACAACTGAGTCTCACAGAGGAGCCTCAAGCCTTCAGCAGAGGCTGGTTGGGCACAAAGTCTGTCTGTAGACGGGGGCGGGAGGGGGGGGATGCTGTCCCTGCCTTCACACTAAAACTTTCTGTCCTATAAGCTGAACACAGCATGAATGACCTCATTTAGTGCAAGTGGGATGGTAAGTCTGATTCCCTAAGTATAACAAAGACGGTTAGTCAGAGCTAAGCATGACCTAGCATTATTATGCGGTGGCACAACTTTTCTTCAGGGTTAAGAGACCCTATCTTGTGTCCTTTGCGCTTCTTAGCTCCCATTCATCCCCCAGAAAGGACTGGTTTCTCTTTTCAACCTTCCCATCCCTCCTCCTTTGCCCAGATCCTGATCTCATCACATTCTGCCTGTCTGGAACATGTTTTTGACATGAAGCAAGCTCTGCTTTGACACCCTCACCTCCCTGCTGCCCTGGCCTGGTAGCTGCTCATCACTGGCTGAGGCTACCAGTCTCCAGAGCGCAGGAGCACTTCCTCCTCATGAATTATTGACACAGCCCTTTGCCTTTCCAGACCCATGGACTCCCCACCCCTCTCCCTGCCTTTCCTCACACTGACTGTGTTTGTCACTTACCTCTTCATCTAGCCTTCCTTTTCAAAAATTCTTTTTCATCTCACAGAAGCTTTTTTATGTTTTCTTTTCTTCCCAGGGAGGGCAGTAGGGAGAGATGGCGTGTGGGGAGGACATTACCCCAGCCACTGCTAGAAATACAAAGGCAGCTTGTGCACGGCATGGCTCTTAATTGGCTGCACTCTGGGACTTCGAGGCCCCTTCTCAGTGATGAAACGGAGATGTGCAGTTCCCTCACAGAAGAGAACATTGCAAGGGCAGAGAGTCCCGTTTAAGGGGGGGAGGCAAGGTTTGAGACAATTTGTCCAGAAGGCATAGAGTGAGCCAACCAAACCCAGCTCTCCTCTCCTCCTACTGCACTGGAGACAGCTGTTTGCCTTCCTGGGGCTTTCCCCCTCCAACCCCATGCATCTGGTGAGCTCTCCTAGGAGGCATCATCATTAAGTCATTGTGGGAATGAACATGAGAGCTTTTAATTGGCTTGCTTGTATAAATAGCCTGGTTTCAGCTGACAGGGGAGGTTGGACCTGCAGCTTGAGTGTTCAGCCCTGGATTTTGGTGAAGATGCTGGGGGGGGGGGGCGGGAAGGGGGTGTCTGTGAGGCCCTATTCCAGATATATCACTAGATGGAGTCAAAGACCTGCCTTCTGCTGCAGCTCAGCTTGACCCAGAAGCATCTGGGCAGCTCAGCCGATGATATATCTCAGGTATGGGGAACCCTACCACAGAGAACAGAAAGCTGCGTTGGGGAAGAGTTTAAGACTCCCCCTTTCCTTGCCATAAGTCCTGACAGCCCTGATAATTGATCTGGGTGTTTGGGAATAAATAGAGCTCCCACGTGGCTGTGGTGCAGGGAGAGGTCACGACAGCTTCCTTCCTGGCTGTGAGAGACAGTCACTTACATGAATCCTTCTCTATCTGCTAAATCCTCATCAGGAACTGACTGTAGGGGAGAAGAAGCTGCAACTCACCCCCAGCCCTTCCTTTTACCAGCATGAGTTGCCTGATGGGTGCTATGTCCACTGCCACACATCTGGCAATTTCCCCACCATCCAGCTTCCTCAAACCTTTCCCAGGGAGGTGACTCCAGCATAAGAGACCAAGTGCTCTCTTGAGTCAGGTGTACACTCGAGATGGAAAAATGAGCATTGGAAAGCATGGAGGGTGCCTGTCAACTGAGGACGAGAACGAAACAGTTTGCAAAGGTATTGTCCCCCAAGGAGAATGAAGTTAATCTGTATGCCAATGAGGAGGGGGGGGTAGGATTTGCAGGTGGAAGGGGGGGGGGGGGCTCTGGAAGAGTTAGCTGGGGTGGGGGAAAAAAAAGGGGCAAAAAG
>JAAGNO010024461.1:30002-51740 GCA_033439905.1 Ceryle rudis
CTCGGAAGAGTTAGCTGGGGTCTGTGAAAAAAAGAGTGCAAAAAGCAGTTGGGACTTCACACCTCCTTTGATCAAGGCTGGGGTGTATATATCAGCCCGTCTTCCCCGGATTTTATTCTGGTGACGAACGTGTTCTGAAAACAAACAGAATGTCGAGGAAGAAACTTGTGGAGCGAATGACTGTTTTTTTGGTTGCTAAGCCATCTGTTCTGCTCCAGCAGTTCACCGAGGGCTCCGCTGTCACTCTCGATCTGCGTGCGTGTGTTTTTGCGTGGGTGGCTGGCGCTGGCTGGCATGGCAGGAGGGAGTATTGGGGCGGTGGGGAGGATGTGTGTATGCTGGGAAACTCAGATGCTTTGAGAAAATTTGCTTGGGAGGAGAGGAAGAAATTTGGCTGTGGCAGTGTATGCAAACATATGCGGCAGAGGCCGAGCCTAGGAGCCTGTGTTTTGGGGAGGCTGCGCTTTCTGTGCGCGCGTAAGGCGCGTGTGTCTGGGGGTCTAGGATCACAGACAGGGGGTGGAGTTTCCATCGGGCTAAGGAGCCACATGTCCACAGCTCTGCAGCTGCAGGGCTGGTCAGTGCATTGCAAACCTTCCTGCAAGTGGGGAAGAAGATGTGTCTTTGTGCATGTCAAGGAGGAGCAGTGGAACAACACTCGTGGAGAACGTATGTAGGTGGGCAACAGCAGAGTGTCACCCAGTGGGCCGAAAGAGGTGAAGTGGAGGTGTGAGCCAGTGAGAGGGGAGTGCCACGTGGCATGCACTGCAGGAAATGTGTCCAAAGTGCAGAAGGAGATGAAGCCCATGCATGTGGAGTTAATGGCCAGCCCACAAATGTGCAGAAACCCAGCTTTCATGTCCTTACGCCTGTCCAGCCCACAGCAGTCTCCTCCTCTGCCATGCAGCACCTGCAGACCCAATCGCACTGCAGTGATGAAGGATGGGGAAGGCTGTGACCTATGCATATTAATTACAGTGAACCAGACTGTAGAGATCTATCCCCACACCCTTTCCCATCCCTGCCCTCCCTCTCATCCTTCCTTGCTCCTGCCCAACAAGGCAGGGTTGCCATAGCAGCTGAAAACTTCCAGCAGCAGTAAAAAAAAGACAGGCTGTAGGAATAAACCTATGGCCTGTTTGTGTCCTTATCTCCTGGGAACAGCATCAGGGACTCCTTTGGTAACCTTCTCAGGCTGGTGGCAGTCACCTCAGAGCATCTAGGTGGTGTACTGAGGGAGAGCTGCTGGTGTACTGGAGGTGCATGGTGCTCTTCACCCACACCCAGTCTTGTCCCACTGCTGGGTTGGATTCAGTGGTGCCCCCTTCTGAAAGCTAAACTGTGCTATACCAGCACTAAATAAAGAAAGGCTCTCCAGATCACTCCTAGCTGGCAGGGAAGACATCCTCTGCACTGACTCGTACCTCTTCAGGAAGCTTTGTTCCTCTCTCTCCCTGTCATGCAGGTAAGCTGCTGCACTTCAGAAGCAATTAGGACATCAGGTCCCACCCCAGAAGCAGCTGCATTAAAAGGTGAGGTGAATGTCACCCCTGTCTGTTCTAACCATCATCATTTAGGGAACGCACTCGATTGGTAGCAGTAAGAGAGTTGGTGTTGCTTTGTAAAACAGCAGGTGTCTTCTGAAGAGACGGTGCTCCATTTTGGGAATAGTATATTTATAAATTTTTAAGCATTTCTTCCTTAGGACCAGATTCTAGATCTTTAATCCACCCTGAGATAACTATTCTTATATTATTACTGGGTAATTATGTCCTGGTACACCTCCTTGAGCCTTGTTCACACAAACATTTCAATGGCCTTTATTTGTGTGACTCAAGGCCTTTACAAACCATGTTCCCTGCTCCCTAAAAAGAATTCCCAAACACCACAACCCTCCACTCCCAACCACCGAAGACCTTCAGATTAAGAACAACCACAGACATGTGGGATTTGGGAAGAACTTCGCTCTGTCATAGACCTGTGGAACAAGCCACACACTTCTCCTTCAGCTTTAAGATAATGGTAGCAATGCTGCTGCTTCATCTGCTACCCTCAGGGTCCCAGGCTCGTGGATGGGGTACTATTGCATGTACTGAGCTCCCCTCTGTCTCCTTTCAACAGTGGTCTCTTGGTGCTGCTGGAGATAGACAACAAAGAAGCAAATGTAGTGTCTAGTGATGGCACATCAGTGCTCAGGGCTGGGCTAACCTCAGTGACCCAAACAGGCGCGTGAAAACCTCCAGACGCAAGATGGAGCCAAGAGGTCACGCGGGAGACCAGGCAATTCAGCATGATCAACACAGTCACGATAACAGCAGCAAGAGAATCTCCTGTAACCCTTGCTACAATTGGCCCTGGATTAGATACTCCCTCCACTTTGAATGGCCACAGAAATTCTGCTTTCAGAGTGGAAGTACCTTTGCACAGACGCATCACAAACATCTGCGTATGGAACTGCAGATGATATTTCAAGCAGAGCTGCCGTTGGGTTACAAAGGCAGCCCTCACTGGAAGGCTAACAGAGTTTCTCATTTTCATGTCCACTCACATCCCATTTTCGTGTCCACTCAGAGAAAGGAGGCCCTGTACCAGTTGTGAGCTGTGTCACTCAGGAATCAGGCAGAATAATAGGGGAGAGCAAAAAATCTGTAGCGTTAATGGGTGGCTTTACTGACTTCACCATCAGAGATGAGACATAGATTTAGGAGAAAGCAATAGGGGAAGAAAAGAAGTGGTTTCTTCTGACAGAGAGATGAGGAGAAATGAAAGAAGAGTTTGGAAGAAGGAAAGTCAGGGGAAACAGAGGGAGGAGAGGCATGCGAGTGTGATGGGCTCTTTGTTTAAATTGAAAGTACTGTAATCTCCCCATGTTTAGGTGGTGGTTGAGAGAACCTGATTGGGATTTGTTAGAAAATAAAAACACTGTAATTGAAAGCGAGCGGAGGTGATTTGTATTAATAATGGGAGAAATAATAAAATAATGGAATTGTATAAAATCTATTAGTTTGCTCCATGCAGTGAGAGGAAGGGGTTGATTATCTTGCAATAGAACATATTAAAAGGAGAGCCCAGCCTGCTGGTCCCCTATGCAGATTAAAGATGTAATTTATTGAAGCAATTTATTTTCTGTTGGGAAGAAGGGGGGAAAAGTGGAAAAATATAAGAGCTGCAATCAAGTATTGGATTCTTAATTTGAAGACCTCCCTCTTATCTGTCTTCTTTCAATCATTAGAAAAAAATTTATTCGTTCCTTCACTGGATTTAAAACTGCAGGAGCAGACAGGGTGTCTGGGGAAAAAAAAAATAAGATCTCATGAGGAGGCCTGTTACTCACATCTTGAGGTTTATATTATTGACAGCAGTTGCTTCAAATCCAAGGCAAATCAACCTGGGGTTGCCTGGAGTAGCAGCAGGTAGAGCTTAGAGGTCAGCACTGAGGTTCTGTCTAGCTAATCCTTCCCGAGGACAAAAGGAACATGTTCCTAAACTGGAGATTAGTTCGGAGCTGCTTAATTCACTCATTCATTCTGTCTGTCTCTGTGCAAATCTGGCCCTTACAAACCAGAGTGAGGGAGTGACAAATGACCGTAGTATTCACACATACAGTCCCTTCCAATCAGTGAGAATTTAGGTGCTTAAACAGGCATCATGCACTCCCCAGCGTGCCTGGTTCTGGAGCTCTCTCTTGTCCCATGATTTGCCTGGCATGCCCACTGGAAAGACCTTGCAAGCTGGTACTTGTGCTGTTCTTTGGGGTTTTTTTTTTTCATATAAAGGCTGGGTTTCAACAGCAGTCTCAGTACTGAGAGCAAAACAAGGGGACAAAGAAGCCAGACAGCAACAGTCCTCACTCTGCTTACCATCTTTCTCTGTCCTCCAGGTCTGAGCTTACGTGTTATTACATGCAGGCTGTGGCTTGGGGGAGTCAAGTTTCTGGCCTGCCCCAGGGAATTTGAGCATATTCGTATCCATAAGAAGCAGTTCTGGGCTTTTTGCAATCCCAGGGATTTTTCTGCTTGGTGTCTGAACACTGTGTTGATAGGAGGTGTTACAAATACTATCTCTTAAGATAAATAGCTGGATTCTGCCTTGAAAAACAGTAGGCAGGGTAAAACGGGTACATTAAATTGAAACTTCAAATGTTTGAAGGAAACTATCTCAGGATTCTAGATGAACTTTGTACTGCAAAGACCAGGACTGAGAGTCTTGTGTGAAAATCCATTATGTCCTATAAAGAAGATGAAAGCCATTACCGAAGGTGTAAAGAGAATAGGCAGAGGTATGATTGGAGTGGGTCTAAAATGGGGAAGCCAAAACAAAATGTATACTACTAAGAGATCTATGCTGAGAAGAAGTTTGTGGTGTGGGCCAGAGGTGGGGTCTTAGGTCCAGCCTCAGCTAGAAAGTAGGGCTATTATTTTTACATAGCAACTAATAATGACTATTTTTATATAGTAACAGCTTTTAAATACTTTATCTAGGTACTTTAATGGACACGTTTCTTTTATTCAAGCTTCAAGTCCATTCTTCTTCTCTGTCTATGGTCCTTTCAGACTTCTGCACATGCATCTCTACCTTAGCACCTGCTTGCTTTGTTTGGTTTTTTTGGTTGGTTGGTTGGGTTTTTTTGTTGTTCGTGGGTTTTTTGGGGGGTTGTGGGGTTTTTTAATAGTTCTTTTACCTCTACTCTGCATAGGGACAAGGTGACAATTTCATCTGGCTGCAGGGAGGAATTTTTTATTTTTCTCTTTCTCGTTATGAGATGCTCCTTGGAATATCCTACTAAAGTGAGTCCCAGACTGAGAGCATCTCACCACCTTCAAGAAAACTCAGTCTGGTTTTCCTGCTTTCTAGCATAGCTACAAAGTCTTCAACAATCTGTCCAGCATCTTTCTGAACAAAGGGCACTCCAGCACGTTTGAACATTCTACTACTTCTCCAGGTACAGAGATTGACAACCATTGTGTTTCAAACTCAGTCAAATACAACACTTCAGAGACCAAGAAATTAAACAAACTTCAGGCTAAGGCTCATCTTTCTGAAAGGATGTTCCCATCATTAATTTACCTAAAGTAAGCACAAAAGTAAAGGTAAAAATTACCCATACTTTCGAGGCCAGATCAGTTTACTGGATGAGAAAATAGAAGAAGCTCTGTCAGCCACATTTTTGCCTTCTTTGGATCCAGCAGCTATACAGCTTCATACCAGTATGCTGATAGATTGTACATATACACACTTCACCATCATAAACCCGCTCTAGAATATAACTGTATAATCGCTCTCCCTGCATTCCCCTCCTCTCCATCCCAGTCCCAACTGCAGTAGCCACCACACTCCGAGCATGGCGTTCAGGGGTATTAAGCAGCGTCAGGTCTCAGTGCACTAATGAGCCTTGATTGCCCTGATCAGTCTCAGACAGGGCTTCCAGCCACACATCCTCTGCCCATGGCCCCATAGGTCTATTTAGGTCCAGCTCAAGGCACCTACTTTTGATATATAGTAATTGTATTGTCTCTAGATGGTTCTGAGATCTGGTTTATCATCTTGGCTTACCTATGTTTGCTAACGGATGCCATTGCTATCCCTACCTGGCTCAGGTACGTGTGGCATCTTGCTCCAGACTGCAGGGTCACTGCCTCGTCCTTGCTTATGTTACTTTTGGCTCCTGATTCATCTTTTTTCTTTTTTTTTTTTTTTTTTTATGGAGAAGTTCTGATCTTGTTGCTCCCTCACAATTGACGTTTCTCTTTCTTTCCAGCTATAACAAATACGCATTTGCCACTTTTACCTGCCTCATGATGATAGTATCACCTGAAAATAAGAGAGGAGAGAAAACTGTCAGTATTACAGAGTGACCAGAAACACATTTCTACTTGCTTTACCGCAAACAGGTGGGTATTTATTTTTTATGAACACAAACAAATGTAAGTACACCATATTGTACTCCCCCATATTCTTTCTACATCATTAGGTACATGCCCAGAAACATGTTCCCCGATACTTTTCTACTAAGGTAACATGATGGTTGTAGTATACCGTGCTGGTCTTGGCTTGCTATGTGTAGTGGAGTAACTATTGCATGGTTTTTCCTTTTCTCTGAATCTCTGTGGGTAGAAGGGGAAAAAAAGATGGATCTTGATATTAAGACTAGGAGGTAGATCAACAAGACTGTGGGTGGAGGCGTATGGGTTTGTAGCAGCCTTTGACATTTCTTGGTTACACACGTACATTGCTGCTTATGATCACCCAGCCAAAATAGGAATCCTGACAGAATCTTCCTTCTGTCTCTGATGTTTGAAAGCTGCACAGTCAAACAGAGAAGAGCAAATGGCACTGCTCCCAAAAATCATTCTATTTCTTTGCCTGCGTCATTTAAAATAATGTCCCTAGAAAGTCCTTCTCTTCCTTGTCCTTCACTTTCCCTTTCCCAAAGGCTCTTCAATGCCTAGAAGAATCTGAAGGTCTCTGGACATAGCCCCTTGGGGCTACATCCAGGACAGTCTGAGCACTACAGTTAGCCCACTCCTGAGCGTGTCTGTGGCCTGTGCAAATCAGCAATCTGCTATATGAAGTTCATGCCTGGTTTGAAGGGCAGCCAACGCTAAGGGTCATTATACGGCCTCCTGTTTGGGTAGAAGAGTAGAGCTTCATTATCTGAGTATAAGCTGCTTCAGGCCATTTGGATTCGGCAATTAGCATGTTGAGTCTGTGGCAACTTGACAAATGAATAGAAGGTCAGCTCTGTCTTCTAACCTGGTCACAGACATCCAGAGAAATCCTCCTCACTCTTCGCCTCTGTTCATCCTCTGCAGAAGAGCACCAAACATCCTGGGTTTGGATGCTCAGTAGTCCAAGACAGAGAAGGGATGACAAGGATGGTTTTGACAACTTATTTACACAGTGCCTCAAAACCAAATCTTGGCAGAGGATTCTGCTGACCCCTGCAATGCAGCCAAGAGAGAATGCCAAAATCTATTTCAAACTTTCCCATTTCTTTGCTCTGTTTAGTGCTTCATATCTCTTTCTTGGAGGCAGAAGAAAGTAAGTCTTGCCTTCGATTCCTTGCTAGGTATGTGTCTGTGTGTGGGTCCACGTGCATTGTGTGGAAAGACACTTTCCTCGAGATATAAAAATCCTTGAAAAGAAGCAGGGTGAAAGATGGCAATGACAGATTGGCTGAACAGGGGGGTTGAACCCGAGATAACCAATGTTGTTGGTACTGGGAAGAGCAGTTAGGCTGGGCTGAGGAGACAAAAGGAGGGATGATGGGGACTGGGGCTAGGGATCAGGAAGAGAACCATCCATGTATCTCAGCTAATGCTCTCTGGCAGAGTAGCAACACTAATTGATATTAAAAGTGTCAGCTTCAAGATTTAGCAAAATGGTACCTTTCCTGATGCATCTCATCCTGGCACACAGAGCCCAGAGCGGAGGACAAATTAGGGCCAACAGACTGTACATGTTGAGTTTGGGCTTGCCCTTTTGTCTTGTCAGGGACCTTACTCCTTGACTCGGCCTCTCATGATGACAGTCCTATGCAGTGCTGTTTGCTAGAAGCATGCCTGCTTTTAGGTGGGAAGCCATTCTCCAACACCCACACAGATCTGCTCTCCTCTATGCTCAATGGTGCCTTGCCTTCGAGAAGAACAAAGGGAGACGTGTTCATCTCTCAAAGAGAAGGAAGAAGCTTGGGTATGCAGCCATCTCCCCCTGCCCTGTGGAGTGAGGTGGAGGTGGCTGACTGCTGGCTGGAGCCCTGTGGGTTGTCTTTCCAGCCTGTTCTGGTGGCAGTACCATCCTCAGTCTGGTATGACTTGCCTCTCTGCTCTGTGGCAGAGCACTGGCAAATGAGATACTACTGTTTCCCAGCCCTTACACACCTTCTGTGGGGAGATGGTGAAAGGAAGGGATTCACCTGCCTTTCTTCACTGAGCAGATGCAAGACCACTGCAAGTGGTGTACCTGCTCTGCTCTCTTTTTGTGTCTGTAGTGGGGTGGGGTTTTTTGGCACAGCAGTGGTGACAACTGGTGTCTGATTTGGATGCGGGGAGGGAAGGCTAATAAAGGGGTAAGTATGATGCCCCAATGCTCTCCTGCTCATAGTGACCATAGGTTTCACCCCCACCTATCCATACCCAGGTCTCACCCTCCAGAGTGTCAAAGAAAAGACCCAAGTGAGTTTTGTCTGTCTACTGCTAAGTAGCCACAGCCTGGCCTGACAGAGTTGGACTCCATGTCCCTCCCAGGTTTTCCTTGGCTGTGTTATGATTTAATCCATCTTTTCTCCAGGTGGCTGACTGCCATACTGCCAGCACTGGAGACGGATGCTCTTGCCACGCAGCCAGCTAGGGAGCACTGCCCCTGGGGCTCTGGCCAGTCAAGCTGTCAGTGACCCAAGCAGTGTGGTTTGCCTTGCAAGCTTACTCACAGGTGAAGAGCAAGCCTTCAGGTACCTTCCTGGCTTCCTCTGGGCTAAAATTAGCAGTGCACACAGAAATGTCTTGCACCTTGCTCGTGCTAATGCCCACTGTGTCAGAGGTGGCCACTCTAAATGCTCCAAATGACTAAATTATTGACACTGAAAAATCTTGCCTTATTTTAGCTCTCATCTCTTTCACTTCCACTCAGGATTATATTTTGAGTTGAGGGGGCTGCAGGGGGAGGGAGGCTAACACCAGCTCTGTCCCAGTGGCCAAGCCCTGTGTTTGGATGGGCTTCTGGGGTATGCATTGTGATGGCAGACAAAGTAAACCAATGTGGCAGGGGGGTTCCCCGGAAGCATCCTGACAGCTTCCTCCTATTCTCCCTACCTACCTTCTCATTGCAGTGAAGAAGAAGCCATTCTGGCCAGGAGCCAACCAAGCACAATTCCACTGAAAAAGCTTGGGAGAGAGGTAAGGAGTAATCACAGAAAGCAGGAGTGGGCAAAACCTTAGAAAAGTGGAAAAGCAAGAAAGAAATAAATAGCAAGCAAAATACATGTGAGTAGGAGTCAGATTCTCCAGAAAGTGAATCAAATGGTGAAGAAGATGCCAGTGAGTCTGCAGTCCACCCTCTTAGTTATGTGTGTTAGGGTTATTCCCAGTGCAGCTCGGTAGATGGGACGAGCTGGGGAGAAGTGAAAGGGTTATTCCAGTCCCATTTTATAGAGGCAACATAAGGAAAAGGTAAAGATGAAATAGCTAACCCCCAGCAATGCTGAGAGGTCCGAGGCTCAGCTCTCCAAGGGTGAGTTCCTTGCCTTCTAATTCAATGTGAAGGCTTGGCCTTCAGGTGCTCAAAAGGTAAGGGTGTGACAAATCCTTCCTGCCTTTAAGGATTTCTGAAGGGGCTGTTGGGCCCTAGTTCCCCTTGACCATCAAAACCTCTCCTGATAAGGAGGTGTTTTCCTTCTGCCTCACAGTCTATGCTCTGATGAGTGGCCAACAGATGTTCAGGCTAAAATCATTGGGCAAAGGGGAGTCCACATAACACCACGAAATAAATGTGATCCCAGGCTGCCCTGGTTCCTCTCTTCATGGATCTGCCCACCTTCTCCTTTTTCCTTCATCTATTTTTCCTTGCTAATCTTGCAGTCCTAATCTTGTCCATACTCCTCCTCCTTTCCATTCTGGCCTCCCAGCAGACCCAGGAAGGTGCCAACAAGCCTTGGATGGGCCCAAGGGGTAAAGCCCCCCTTCCTCCTTTACAGACAGAGGTTCTTCTGAAGTCTTAGTGCTGGGACACGCACTGCAGGCAGGGGGAGAGGGACTGGAGCAGGAAGGAGGTATTGAAAGCCCGCCTGCTGAGGCGAGTTGCTGAGCTGGTTTGAGTATCAGCATGTAAAATCCCATTATGGCTTTACTGTGGTGAGTTTAATACATTGAACCCTTCATTGCTCCAGCTGCTCCTGCCAGGCATCTCTGAAATACACAGCAACAGGTTTTCAATCTCTTAGCAAGTCCCAGCTAACAGGAGCAGCTTGCCTGCTCTGGGGATGGGAGAGGAAATATGTAGCAGCTCCCAAACCTGCCTAGAAGACAGAGTCTTTTTTTCTTCTCCTTCCTCCCTCACAGCAAAGACTCTGGGGGTTTGTTTAGGGTTACCAGAGCTCCATGGTTTCACCTGCAGCTCTGAATGTTGGCTGCTCAGGCCAGCAAGCCTGGATCTGGAGGGGGGAGACTTGCTCAGAGCATAACAGTGTAGCTGGGTAGTATCCCACAGCTAAAGGGCTGGAGGTTTTCCAGAAGTGGGTTGAGCAATGGGCTGGGCAAGTGTAGGGATTTGACACGAACATTGTAGAATCATAGAATGGTTTGGGTTGGAAAGACCTTTAAAGGTCATCTAGTCCAACCTCCCTGCAGTGAGCAGGGACATCTTCCACTAGATCAGGTTGCTCAGAGCCCTGTCCGACCTGACCTGCAATATTTCCAGCGATGGGAACCTCTCTGGGCAACCTGTGCCAGTGTCTCCCCAACCTCATTGTAAAAATGTCTTCTTTATATTTAGTCTAAATCTACCCTCTTTTAGTTTAAAACTTCTTCTATTATAACAGAAAATGTTAGCCTTGCTCTTTCCTAATCAGACTGAGTGACATGAGATCTTTTAGCAGCGTGCTGGATGCTTTCTGAATTCTTGATTTTCCTCCAGGTACATGCTGCATCTGCTTCCCAGATGAATTTGGGGAAAAAGGCATGAGGATGTGTCAGGGAGTCTGCAGCAAAGCTGGGAATCATAGAGGTGTTTGTGGGAAAGCTAGGAAGAAACTCTGCATCTTGCCCTGGCCTTACCTTAAAACAAACAAAATAACCATCAAAGTTTTTTCTTTGTATGTTTGCAAAGGACTAAGCAGAGCTGCACGTGGTGCATAATAGTTTGGATCAGGTCCTGGGGAGCACAGGAGGGCAAGCATTTAAGAGATGATGTGAGTGTAAGAGCATGTCTTACAGCAGGAGTAGAGATGTCTGATGAAAAGAAAGAGTGCACGGAAATGGTGCAGATTCTCAGCATTTGGTCCTAAGCATCGTGATACTACTTTATTTCCTTAATGCCTCAGCACCTGGAGTCAGGAATAAAAAGACAGTAGCAATTCTCATACCAAGTATGGAAAGAGGAAAGCAAGCTTCTTTCTTTTCTCCAGAGAGACAAGATATCCTTAAAACTATAACTAGGCAAGGGTCCACTGGACACTCAATCTGCTGATTTATTTTTTTTTTTAAAGTCCAGTCTTATGTTTGGGGAAGTGGTGATATTCTGATCTAGCTTGGAAAAGATGAGATGTGGTCAAGTGGTAAATGGGTACAAGAAGGTACTGTAGGGGAAGAAGAACATGTGCATGTATGTGCATGTGTACATAGAATGGTTTGGGTTAGAAGGGCCCTTTAAAGATCATCCAGTCTGCACACTCAGGATATGGTTGGTTTTTTGGGGCTGCAAATGAACATTGCTGGCTCATGTCTTTTCACCCACCTGTACTTTCTTGCACCTATTTTATTCCCTGTCTCTTCTCCCATGCTGTGGGACAGCAGTGTTGGCTGTCAAGCAATTCATCCAGTCTGTCCTGTTATTAGGGATTTCTCTGACCCAGATACAGGATCTTTCACTTACTGAACTTTGTGAGGTTCACATGGGCCCACCTCTCAAGCTTGTCAAGTTCCATCCGGATGTCGTCCCTTCCCGCTAGTGTGTCAACCACACCACTCAGCTTGGTGTCACCTGCAAACTTGCTGAGACTATTTGATCCCACTTTCTATATCATTAATGAAGATATTAAATAAGATTGGTCCCAGGACAGGGACACCACTCATTACTGGTTGACTATTGGTTGTCTGCACATAGTAATGTGCAGTCCACTGTTACATGAATTTTAACAGGGTGAGAGTAAAGGTAGGAATGCCAAGCTCTGAGAGGTGAAGCAGTGCATGTCTGGGGTTTAGGGCCAGCTGGCATTTCCAGGAACCTCTGGGTGCACTTCTTCCCACAGCACGAGGCTCTGAGCTGCTTGCTCCTCCCTGACCCTTCCACTGCCTCCCTTGAAGTCCCTCTAGCTTCTTTGTCAAGCACAATTTCTCCTGCTGAATGTCCTCTGAAGGCCAAGCAGCCCAGTAGCTCCTGGATATTGAAATCACTGTTCCAGAGGACACTGGTGCAGCTGACAAGGAAAGTCAAGGGCTGCAGCAGAGAAACCAGAGCTCTGCATCACACGGCCTTGGGTATACCGTGATCATGATTTCAGGCTTGCCAACCCTCTCTTCCCTCCATTGATACCTTATTTATTCTGGGTCTATTATTGGCTCCCATTTTTGTATTTTCTCAGTCTGATATCAGCTCAAGGCCAAGCATAATCACATGAAAAGAAGGGAGTATCTGTGGTGCAAATTCAGAGGATCGTCTCTCACCCTGCCATGAAAAGCCACAGGATCCTTTCCATGCAGGAAGTAAAAATGTGCAGAGCTGTCTCTGTCCGTCTCCCTCCACTGAGGGCTAGTTCTGGAAGCCCTGCTGGAATCTGGAATGTTTTTCCCAGTCAGAAGGCAGCAGGCAACAGGCAAATCACTGTTATCTGTGTCTCTTCCTTCTCAGGGAGGGCTGTGTATCTTTTTCATTTAGGTAATAACAGGCTTTTGTCAGCGCCTCCAGCACAAAGCCAAGCTGCAGGTGAGCAGCAGGAGCTGAAGAGTTTGGCTCAGTTTTAGCAACTCACTTTCCACTGATAATAGGGGGGTTTCCCAGAGCTCTGCCAAGGCAGACTGAGTCTGTCCAGGGATCAGGAGGGAAGGAGAGGTGGCATCTCTCATCAGGAAAAAGGGAGAGGAGGAGTTGTTAAAGGTGAGAGGACAGCAGCAACTTTATGGAGAGGGATGAGCAAAGCCCAGAGGGCAGAAGGCACCATGGGAAAGAGAAGCCAGAGACAGAGGTGATGTGAAAGGATGAGAGCAGGGTGAAAGTAAAGGAAGAGAAGGGGATTCTAGAAAGGACCATAATTTGGGTAAAGTTGAGAAGGGACAACTGTCTGATGATGACAGGAAGTCCCCAGAGCAGTATTTCTTGAGGAAACAAAATACTAGCTCTCTGCATGCTTTATGCTATGTTGGAGGAAGGGCCAGTTACAAGGTCCAAGACATTTGTGACTGCTATATGACTTTTCAAATGGTTACCGGAGTTTATATTTCTACCTTCTGCTTTGTTTCTCACGCTGCAATAGAAGATGAGAGCATGCACACACACACACACACACAAAAAAATCAGCTGAAACTGTCATGAGTTTGTCCATTAATGTCTCAGACTATTTCAAGGTGTTCCTCCCCAACAAGTCAACTTTAAAACCTCAGGTTTCACCCACACACACACGCACAAAAAAGCATTTAATATAATGTTCCACGTGCGCAGTGCACAAGTGCCTTCCACATGCAGCAGGATGGTTACATCTTTTGGGCCTTTTGCCCCAGTAGATGGTCTGTGAACCCTAAAGGAGGCTCTGGTTTACCTGTGAACATGATTCTAATCAGATGGGTCTTCACTGTCACTCAGGAGCTTGCTGACTAGCAATAAATATTCATAGAACTGATTAGACATTAATTGCACAAATCACCACCTCTTCAGCCAACCCCAGGAACCTTGCTGTCACCCATCAGTTAGAGGCAGCAGAAAATGTCTCTACTGTAGGTCTCTTAAGGTCAGCCTAGTACCTCAGGAGGAAGAGGGGACTGTTAAAAGCCTCACCTTGCAATGTCCCTTAACGTAACAGCCACCACATTCCTTCCCCAGATTCTGCCCCAGGTGAAGGCCTCTGTTCCACCTCGTGTAGCCCTCATGGGGCAGGAGCCCTATGCTCTCTGACTTTACTGCATTCTATCCTGCCTCCCTCTCCCCACATATAGCTTGCTGTCCAACACCCCAAGGACTGGCTTTCCCTTCTCCTCTGTGATCTCCGTTCTTCTCTTACAGACCATTTTGCCAGGGCCTTTCTGCAAGGAGAGGCATTGGGTTGGGATGTATGTGGACTGTGTGTGCACAGATATGCTTGGGTATGGATGTGTTTGAAGGCCACAACACAGACACACGTGTCTATGCCTGTGTTTGTACTTACATGCAGAGAAGGACGTGTAATCCCACTTAGCAAGGTAGAGGAGCAAAGACATGCTGTGCTAGGAGGGCATATGCTAGTCTCCCTGCACATGTTGTGCCCTTGAAAGCCCAGATGTGATGGCCACCTTGCACCATCTCCACTATCTCCCTGTGGTGTTGAGCTGGCACATCTAGTGACACTACTTTTCAGCCTCACGGGAAGAGGAGAGCTGCTGCAACACGGAGTGCCCCTTGATGGCATGACACGGCGGCTGCGGTAAAGGTTATGGGCTCTTCAGGGGATGTCACACCATACTTATTCCTGACATTTGTGCTGCCCCTGCCCCTGGAGCTGAGGTGAAAGCCCTGTTCTTGTCACTGCAAGCCCTTCTTCATCAGCTACCTGCACAACACTCAGACTCCTCCACCCTCCCTGGCTCTTTCCTTGTGGTCCATTCTGTCCCACCATACACAGCCTGCTTGCAGTTGGCCCAGTGGCATCAGACTTCAGGAGCAAACTGATGACTGTATAGTCTCACACACTGTGTGGCATGTGACAACCTGGGACAGGCCACATTCATCTTCATTGCAGGGAGGCAGGAGAATCAGAAATAGCATGGCAAGATGAGACTGCTGCACATCCCTGCTGCAGGCACTTAGAGCAGAGCCACTGCAGATGTGACAGCAGTGACACTCCAAGAAACTCTGGTCAGGTCACAACCACAGTCTGCCTGGGCTCCCTCCAGCCCCCCAGACCGGCTCTCTGTGAGGATGGAGATAGAAGTGAGCCAGAAGAAGCTACTTGGGAGGCCACAGTGGCTTTGAGAGCTTCCATTTCCCAGAGATTTTCTCTACCCTTTGCTAGACACTTAAGCTGTACTGAATGAGACTGCTGGCTCTCCTCACAGCTGCTCTGTCTCTGTTGCTAAAAACGATTTCTAGAATGCCTTTTTAAAATGCATTCATCTTCCAAAAAGGAGCTGATAAATAGGGGATATGAGGAAGGGAAGAAGCAAGGAGGAGGATGGATGTAGTGATGTGGGCACTTCCACACAGCTGGGGTATTTTCCTCCCAGCCCTTTTATGAAAATAGATGGACATTTATTATGAAAATAAATGACTGGCTGTGTTCAGGAGTCCTTAGGCAGGCAGGGAATAAGTGTCACTCTTCTGGGTGTACGTCTGTGTGAGCTACATACACTGCCTCTGATGAGAAAGAGGAACGCATCTGCAATGGGTTCTGCAATGCCTGTCTGCATCTGATAGGCAGCAATCTGCCAGATTTAGCACCTGAAGGGCTCTGTGTGTGTCTGTATGTCTGTGTTTATGCATTCACATGTGTGGCGCTGCAGTCACCCTCAGCAAAGAGAATGTGTAAGGTGGCCAGCAATACGTTCCCTGGTGGTGCCATTCTACTCGCACAAGTCGTCCATGTCATGTGTTTGGAAGGGGTCCCAGCACAGCTGTCAGAACATGTGGATGTGAGTGGATGGTAAAGCTTTATAGACCTCTCCTGAGACATCCTGACCAATACTGAACACATTGGTAGTCAGCAGGCACAAAGTCAAGGATACCACTCTGAGGGTGCACGTGTTGTGTTATCGGTGGGCAGCATCAGGTATCACTGCGTTCATGGCACTGAGGAGATTGAGGCATGGCATAGCAAGGAGTTTGGAACTGAATTTTCTGTGCTAAAGCCATGGAAAGGCGATGGTAACTCAAACTTAGTGCCTCTCTCCCTGCCACAGGCTCTAGGAGAGAAGAAACCTGGTCCATCTCCTCCTGACTTTTGTGGTAGTTTGATGGATGGAAATTACACAATTGCCTGTCTCTGTGCAGTGTTTTGCCTCTCAGGAGTTGTCCTTCCCAACCGGTCCCTGCTAGGAATAATTCTGCTCTGCAGTGTGTGGGTATCTGGGGGAAGAAGGGAAGGGAAAGGACATAAGCAGCCTGAAGAGAATTGCAAGGAAGTGGGATGAGGAGGAACTGGGAAGAGGTTGGATAGACCCTGTTGTCATAGGAATGATCCAGGTAAACTCTAGGAAGGATTTAGTCTAGATTCTCTTACCCAAGACCAGACTGTGGGGAGAAGAGAGACTTCAGTCTACATTTTGATGGCTTTTGTCACACAGAAGCATGAGCCCGAGAGGCACTAGAACAGACTTTTCTCACCTAGATCCTAGGCTCTGGGGCATCTGTCACCGACCACGTGCGTGTTTATATTTTACACATATTGGTGATGTTGCCAAGAGGCCATATTCTGACTTTTCCCACCTCTGGACACGACCCTGCCTCCCTGCACTGAACCCAAAGCAAGACTGAATGTGTATGAACCCCTGTGCTCTAGAGCAGCAGGCAGCAAACTCACTCTGTATCACATCAGTGACAAAGGGATTCAATGCAGGAGACATTTGCAGGCGTGAGCAGAAGAAAACCTTCACGTTCCTTCTCCGGGGTGAGTGCGCGCTTCAACTCCAAGATACACTCCCTGCCTCTTGAAATTAATTCAACGTTCCTGTGGCTTGGGCAAAAATAACTAGAATGAATAACGGGGCTGTGCTGGCCCTGCTGCAGATTGCCTGGTAAATAGAGACCTCTGCAGGAAGAAAAAAAAGGCAAGAGACCGAGACAGCACCAGTGTTTACTGGTGAGAGAGACACCCAAAAGGTAGCACATGAAATAGCAGTAGCTTATCACCTCCTTCAACCCTGCAGGTGTAATTGTGTCTGGCGAGTCTCGGGTGCTCACCTCCGTGCTGTTCCCAGTTCGCAGTGTTACAGCTCCCTGCACCTTTCCTCTTGTCCCATGGGACTACTCCTCCCTCCCACGCCGCCCAGTCGCTGCCTGTGCCCCATGCTCAGCCTGCCAGTGTTTTGGGTGCAGTGCAGAGCTGCAGTGCTGCGCAGGCTGCTTTGCTAGGCAAAGGAACGCGACGCTCTTATCTTGCATCCTCTGCCTTTATCACTAACATGTTACCCTGAGTTTTGGGCTGCTTTCAAGCACTTTTATTTCTTTCTTCACACAAGAGACCAAAAAAAAAAACCAGACTCCAGCTGAAACCATTGTGTGAAGAGGGGAATGCCTCTGTGCGTGTGCGCTTATGTATGTGTTTTGTATGCACCTCCATTTTTTCATGCCTTCTGGCTGCAGGCCTTTCAGATACAAAGCCCAGGCCTTCTGGAGTTGTACAGGGAAATAAAGTTTGTTGGGGAGCCATCAGCCAGGAGGAGAGCTAGTGTCTGGGTTTCTTCCCTAAGGAGACCTGGGGTGGTCCCCGAGTCTCAAAACCGAGAGACAAAAGACCCAGAGCTGGTTTCTGGGTCCCACAGCCTCTCTACACTCAGTTACCCCTTATCTCCCAATCCAACATCTTTAACTTTATAAAACCTCTGATTTAGTTGCAGAGCAGGGACTTCCCCGGATTACAGTCCCACAGCTGAAGGAAAGGTAGAGAGGGCTCTCTTCTGAACAGAGGGCTTCTTCCCTTCGCCTCTGGTTTCATCATGAGGTCTTAAATATCAGTGGGCCCTTTTCCACAGCCACTACGCATCTGTTTGTGGAAAAGAAACCACAGGGGCTTTTCTGCTCTGCAGTTGACTGGATTGTGCTTGGCTGCTTCAAGAGCAGCTACATGGTTCCTCACAGAAAAATATCCAGGCCTGGTTTCATGGTGGGAAGGGCTGAAGACATTCTGAAGACATTCTTGTCTCCTCTCAGATGCTGTTCTACATGCCTGGGGCTATATGGGAGAGCCCAGAGGCCAGTTGATGTTGAGCCCTTACATTCAGACAGGAGAAGCACCATGCCCACCATTCTGCCCGTCCTCAGTGCATTGCACCCTGTACCTCTGCCTTCACTTTGGAAATGGAAGAAGCAAATCTGGCAAGTTGTCCTGCCAGTCATCTTCCTGCCAAGTGGGAGGCAGAGGGAACCAATGCTCCCAAATTTCTTCACTGGAAGAGCCCAGGATGGGAGGGAAGTTGTCCAGCTACTACATCTTCCTGTTGCCAGTCACCAGGACACGGCTCAGTTTTTGCTGGCAATCTTTTTCTTACGGGCAGAGACCAGATCATAGAAAGGATCCTGTGTGATGCTGGTCCTGGAAATAAGAGGAAAAGGAAGCAAAAGTAAGAGATTTAATGCTGGAGAGCAGCACAGGCAACCTACCTGAACTTCTGCAGAGACACCACTCATCAAATTGTAGTGCTGGAGATCTGCAGACCCACAGCAGAGAATTTAGCTGTGGCTAGAGATTCTCCAGAAGGGACCTTGAAACTCTCTGAAGTCAAAGTGACACATTTCCTAGACTGCAAACATTTCTTCCCACCCCCTTTTCAAGTTCTGACAGCTAAATAAACAGCATGACCATTTGTCCCTGGAGCTGAACAAAGACAGGTTCAGGCCTCCAGTTCTGGTCTTCTCACCGTATTGCCTCAATCCACTCATCACGTTCTCCTGGTGTGGCTGCTGAGATCCTGTAGGACTGATGCTTGCCTTCAACCACCTTTCCATCCCCATCTGTTTTGCAGGCTTTGATCTTCTGCCCTTTGCAGTTGGGATTGAAGAGCTCAAAGCAGTTCTGTAAGAAAGGGAATAAAACGGAACGGTAGGGGAGGCAAGGTGGGCCAAGGATACTGTTCTGCCTTCAACCATGGGTGAAAGGGTCAGAGAGCTTCCTAAGAGGAGGATAGCATTCTGTTTCTGAAATGCAACAGAACCTTTCCTTCCCCACCCCAAGAATCTCCTTATGAGTTAAATCTCCAGGCCACTCCTCTTAGGTAAATACACCCTTCCTATGAAGTACATAGCACTAAAACAGGCTTTATGGAGAGATGGAGCATCAGCAGATGCCCAGTTATCAGAAAACACCTGAGATCTATCACTCTGCTCCACTCATGAAGATCTCTCCCCCTTTTAAGTAGATGCAACATCCCCTTTTCTGTCTGCTGCCACACAGATAGAAAGCACAGAGTCATGACACAACAAAGAGTGGGTATCCCCAAAAGATGCCCAAAGAGCGTAACTTTCCAGGCAAGTTTCCTAGCACCACAGCACTGTCTGCTCTACATGTGTTGTAACTCACTGTGGAGAATCCTAGGGAGAGAAATTGAACTCACATCTCCTGGTGAAAAATTAATAGGCAGTCAGCTGTGTGCACTCATCTCTGCACCCCTACGTATACACACACACATGAAAATACACAATACAGCCAGCCAAAACCAGATCCCCATTCACACAGATCTTCCGCGATAAAATACAGTCGTGTTTAGGCACCAGTAGCTTGGAATGGCACCTTCCCTCTGAAGAGTACGGTAAGAGTAGGGCGTGTGTATCCTCTCTTCCCTCTGATCATCTGAGAGCCTGTGTTGGCAGAGTGCTAAGCAATGGAGACTTACTGGCTTTTTGGGATCATCCACCTTCCGGACTGATAGGTTCTCCAGGGGGATAATGCCCAGAGGTTCTTTGTCCTGAAGGCAAGGAAACATGAATTAACACCAAACATGCTCCTTACATCTCTGCCACTATTTAAAGCCTCTCTCATTTCCCCAAACATATGCTTTTGTGGGGGTGACAAGGGCAATGTATGCCTGGGGAGACCCCCTCCATTTACACAAGGGAGCTCAGTTAGCCAGAGGTTACAGCAATAGCTGCAGTGTCCAGCCTCTCTCCTCCTCAAGACCAGAGGAGAGGAATCAGCACAGGAGAGAAGGAAGGTCTGAGTTCAGTCTAGGAGCATAGGGTAGGAGGGAAAAGTTGCTCCCCTACCCTCTGCTCTTTCCTGGTCCCTCAGTGACTCATAACCACTCAAGACACCATTTCCCAACCAAGAATCAAGCCTTTACCGTAGTAAATTCAAAGTAGTACAGGCAGTTGTCAGTCAGGATGAACCAACGGCGTTTCCAGGTTTTCACACGTCCTCCTGAAAGAAGTGAGATTCAAAAGCCATTAGCCACATATTTTGCTGTCCTTCTCACTAACCTCCCCACCCTCCAGCCCCAGACATGCACACACAGGCATCCCCTCCCAGCTCTCCTTGTAGAGGAGCTCCAAGGAGGCAACTGTGTTGCTCACTGATGGTGTGGTGCTGTACAGTGGACACACACAGAGAGCGAGACGATTTTGCTCTGATGAGGCTGGAAATGGAAAAGGGTGAGGGATATCTTTTTGAGTCCCTTTTTGAGCAGACAGAGCCTGCAGGAGCTGGGAGGAGAGCCAGAGGCTGGTTTCAAACAGCAGATGTCAGCCTCACCCCACTGCAGTAGACTGCGGGAGAGAAGGAAAGCAAGATGCTGGTGGGTTTCTGGGGGAGATTTGTGGTGGGAAGCAGGCTGGAGGGTATTTCAGTGGAGCTAGGAGAATCCTTCCCCTTACCTAGTTTCAGGAGCCAACCCTCATGGTTAGGGTTAAAGAAAGTATGTGTGAGATCGCTCCCATCATCCTCTGGTATGGAGAATGGCTCATTCTTTATGCTCTCAAACAGGTTCTGCCCCAGAGCATTGGTGGGTGAAAGAGAGAGGGAAAGAAAAAAAAATAAAGAAAGATTTCTGACACAGCTTGTATGCAACATTCCTAGGTCCATCTGGTTGGTCATTCTCTTTCCACAGGGCCAGGGGGGTGAATGGGGAGGGGAGTGGGCAGTGAGCACTGGGGGTATAACAGCCCTGAGTCGGGGTCTCATGGGGGATCAGCAGCTCTTTTCTGCATCCCGTGTCAAAAAAAAGACCCAATCTGGAAAGTCACAGACACAAAAGTGTGCACCCTTATCAAGAGAGGCTGCAGTGACCAAAGCCAGCACGTCACATGAGTGCCCCTGTGCATAGTACTAAGGGACTGGGGGACAACATGACACAGCAGAGACTGCAGCCCCATTTAGGCCCTGGGTTGCTGGAGCCAAACGCTCTGCTGAGAACTCAGCAGAGACCAACACACACATCTAGATGTCCACAAGGAGGCACATTTCATAGAATCAAGGCTTTTGCACTGAGGAACACAAAGGGTGACCTTCATAACAGTGAAGTGACAAGGGAGGCAGGTTACTAGCTTTCAAGGGATACAAAAATGTTGTTCACATCATTGATTGCCATCATTTATTACATGAATCCCAACTGGAAAAAAAACCAAACCAAAAGAGACTACAAACTCCTGCAACTTCCCTCAAATTGCCTGAAAGAAAGGACACTCTGGAGAAAAACATAAAGCCTTTATCCTGAGGGGATGCTGCTCAGCAAAACCAAGTGTGGGACGTAGGCAGCCTCTTTGACGCAAGACACAAGTTATTATCCCCAAGTTGTTTGAGTGGAGCTAGACATATGTAGGTAGGCTGTCCACCTCTATCTTGCCTCATAAGACAGGTCCCATGCATTCTGAGCCTTTGGGACGATGGTAGCTCCAGCTTTGCTAACAGATGTGTCCCCTGTTCTGCATCTTCATCTTCTGGGATCAGAGAGACCTTGGACCTGCTGAGAGCTTTACAAGGTGCTGTAAGAGATGCTGGAAGGGACCCTGACACTCATTTTGGACTTGTTGGTCCTACTCAAAGATATACCCTGGTGTAAGAGGCATCAGGCACCAGTGTCCCGATTGGTGTGAACACTGGAGTCAACTGAGATATTTAGGTGTGAACACTGGAGTCAACTGAGATATTTAGGTATGAACAAGGGAAATGGATTCATAATGTGGACATTGTCTCAC
>JAAGNO010024461.1:51840-67835 GCA_033439905.1 Ceryle rudis
TATACCCTGGTGTAAGAGGCATCAGGCACCAGTGTCCCGATTGGTGTGAACACTGGAGTCAACTGAGATATTTAGGTATGAACAAGGGAAATGGATTCATAATGTGGACATTGTCTCACGTACACAGAGACACAAGAAACAGACAGTCCCCTTGGGGACTAGGTCTTTCAAAGCTGGCCAGAAGTCAGGTGCCCAGCTACAGAAGTGGGTGCCCCACTCACACTGCCTCATACCTACATGACACACAGGCACTTGCTTCTCATGTCTTACTCTCTCATGCAGTTACAGTAACTGTTCCTCTCTTACATGGACACACTTAAAAGCACAAAATTTCTTCAGTCAATACTGCTGCTCCCTGAATGTCCCCATCCCCATCTCTCTTGCTCCATATCCTCACCAACAAGCATGTGTGCAGCCCCTCTTCAAAGCAGTTTCCATGTTTTCCAGCTTTGTACACGCTGCATTCTTTCCTTATGCAGCGTTTCCCCTAACGTGGCAGAAGGTCAGCAGACCTGTATTACACCGAGACCCATGGACCTCTGCTTCTCAGTGAACCCCAAGACAGAGAGGAAAGTGGCACTGATGAAAAAATGGGAGTTCTTACCTTTAAGAGCTCTTCTGGCAGGTCCCCTCCATTGTCAATGCCTCTGTTGATGGACACAAACCTTTCAAAGGGGGGTTTGTCTTTCACATTGGGGTTGTGCAGGCTGGTGTTCAGCATGATGATAGAGAAGGAGAGTATATAACAGGTATCTGGCAATGAGAAAGAAAACCAGGGTGGGTGGGCACTTGTCTTAGATGACAGATCAATCCGCCTCCTAACAGGTGGTTTGGTTTCCAGTCAGCGGAGAAAAGTGTCATCCTCTCAGCTGTCGGAGGAAAAAGGAGCTATCCCATCCCACAGGTGGGGGGTGTATGGGGTAGCAGCGGGTGAGCAGCTACACGGTGCTTAGTTGTCAGCAGACATTAAACCAGGACAAGGTGGTTTTATCCCCTCAGGGTAATGGGGTGAGTTGGGTAGATCTGGTTCAAAAATGGCTCTTCCAGCAGGAAGTTTCTACAGACCCATGTCTGTCAGTACTATCCTTGCTGCCCTCCTGCAGAGCTGCGAGCACTTCTTAAGTCTATTGCCCATGGGGGTGGCCTGGAGCAGAGTAGCAAAAAGGAGGACTGAAGACCCCCAGCCTATTGAAAAGCTTCACAGGAACTGGGCTGCCTCCTTCAGCTTAAGAGGAAATACCCCCACTTCCAAGGGATGCCCTCTGTGCTTTGTGAATGGAAAAGGAAGACTCCTCTCTCCAGCAAACAGTGGAACTCAGTGTTTCAGACCTTCTTCTTCCCATAACTACCTGTGGACTGGAATACTCCTGGGTTACACTTGCAGTACCAGTTGGCAAAGGCCTCCATCATCCGGTCAATCTTCTGTGCTTCCCCAGGCAGCCGGAAGCTCCACAGGAACTGTCTATCAGGAGCAGCGTGCCAGAGAGTTAGTCAGATTGGGTGCAAGGGACATTTATCCCTTCTCTCAACCCACGGGACACCATGAAAATAAAAGAAGTCATCCCGTCACACTGGGGAGACAACACAGTGCATGAAGCAGGAGTTCTGCTTCTCTCTCTAGAAATTCCTGGGCTCATCAGCCTCAAACACCCTAAAAGCAGGAAGCACAACTAAGCATCCTTGAAGTCATGGCTTGTCTTCCCTAATGAGTGCCCTGCAAGGCAGAAGAGACCTCAAGAGAAAGAATCCTGCCAGGAGGCTGACTTTTATGAAAACAAAATGCTCTAAAGCAGAGTCCCTTTGTCACTGATGTCATTGTAGACAGACATGTTTCCTGGTGCAAAAAATCATCCCAGCCCTTAAAGCTACAGTGACCTACTTTATTTTGCCCATCTTCTTTGCACATGGCCATCGCAATAAAGGGGCCATGAAAGAGGTCCCCAAGGAAAAGCTGTTAACACCTCGCAGAGCAACAGTCCTGGAGCCAACTCAAGTAGCAGGGCCTTGCGAAGCTCCATTTCAGCCCAGTAGGGCTTCGTAAGCCCCCCTGGGTGGTAGGACCTGGGTCCTACTCTGTCCCTTGCGTCCTGCATGCTCACTCACCTCAGTGCCTGCACCAGGTTGAGGTTGGCAAATTGGTGACATGCCACAAAGGCTTGGAGGATCTGAATGTTTGTGGGGTCCCTGTGAGAGGATAGATGGAAAAGGTCAGTAGAGAGCTTTGACTGGATGACATGATCAGTCTGGATGCCCCTCAATGTGAAACATGCACCCGGCTCCACCCCAGCCTCCAAATCCCCCTTGACCATCAAGAAGCCAAGATGCACACTGTTGTCCGGGAATACCCCATTACAGGCAGGAGGAAAGGTAGCCTATATGGCTAGCCTTGGCCACACTCCAAAGGCCTGCTCCCCCCAGGGTGTATCGCCCACCCAGCCTACTGTAGTTTGAGGTATGTTCAGTCTCAGCACCTGACTGAGGTCTGCCAGTGGTCATCTAAAAGGGTAGTTGGGAAGGGCCAGACAGGACAGAGTTCTAAAGGGCCACCTCTTACGGGCTGGGTTGCTCACCTCCCACCCAGGTAATCTCCAATGGCTGTCTTGTTCAGGCCTTCACCCTTGTGGAGGAATTTGGCAATCTCCTGCAGGTCTGAGGACAGTATCTGGTGATCAATCAGGTACTGGATCCCCTGGGGGAGGAGAAGCAAGAGAGTGAAGTAAGACAGCACTGTGATCTGCTGAAAAAGTAAGATCCCAACACTCTGCTATCAGCCTTCCCTGGTTTTGATGATGTTGCCTCCTCTGTTACTCCCCAGCTCCTTTACGGGAGACCACAGCCATGTTCCCACTCTTATTCCATCCCTCATCCACCATGGTGGGTCAGTCCCAATTCCATTTTATCCACAGATTTCAATAAATTTTTCACTGGGATGGAAACTCAAGCAAACAAACAAACCAAAAGGTAATGTAAGCTAAAAGGCAAAAAAAAAAAGACAAAGTCAAAATAGTTAATTTTAACATTTTTCCATCAAAACATCTTAGTGTTCCATTCCTAAATGCTGTGGGGTTTTTTTCTGAATTAACTTAAAGAAAACAAAAAAAAAAAGTGTTTGTTTAAAAGAAGACATAATAAAAAAGTGTAGATGAGAAAAAAAAAATATGGACTTGAAACAACTTAAAGTTCTTTTATCCTAACTTTTCTTCTATGCCACAGAACAGAGAAGTCTGAAATCTTTTCAGCTCCATCCACTCCATCCAGTAAGGCTGGAGTATATTTTTGAGGAAATACAGAGAGTCTGAGTTGAGCTGTGCAAAGAGTCAACATCCTATTTTAGAGACAATTTCATGATTTTCAAAGTCACAGAAAATTGAGGTTTTGTTCAGATTCTTAACAGTATCTAAAAACACTGCAAGTCTCCAGACCACGTTGCAGTTCTCCTCACAAAATACAATAAAGGAATGAAAATTGGTTTAGATCCATCAAAATGTTCTACTTCAACAGGATCAATTCAGTTTGCCTTGTAATATATAAGAATCTATTTCTAAAATGCCCCAAAGAAAAAGCAGTTTCAAAAGAAGAAATTGAAACATTTGTGGGATTTTTCCACACTATTTTCCTTTCCACCACCCCCCCCACACACACACACCCAGACCAATTTAATTTTGCAAAGCATTGTGGTGATGATAGGGCTCCATTTTCCAGAAGAAAATGATTCATAGAATCATAGAATGCTTTTAGAGGCCATCTAATCCAACCCCCCTGCAGTGAGCAGGGACATCTTCCACTAGATCAGGTTGCTCAGAGCCCTGTCCAACCTGATCTGGAATGTTTCTAGGGATGGATCTTCTACCACATCTGTGGGCAACCTGTGCCAGTGTCTCACCACCCTTGTTGTTAAAAATTTCTTCCTTATATCTAGTTTAAATCTACCCTCTTTCGGCTTAAAACCATTACCCCTGTCCTACTGCAACAGGTTCCTCCCAAAAGGTTTTGTTCAGCCAGATTCCTAGGTTACCTCCTCTGGCCTTAGGAACTTGCCCCGAGATCTTGGCGATAAGAACTCATTTAAAGGATCAGCATTTCATGGATGAAGTGTAACCTTAGAAAGGAGGGGCAAAGAAAGTTCCTTGCATTGCAGCACCGCTCAGCCTATGGCATGTAGGGAAAGGGAAACCATAAACAGGTCTGCGCAAGGTGGACACATGGTATAACATTTCCACCAGGCTGATGGGCATTGAACTAATAAAGCTAAACTGGTTTGAGGTCAGAACTAGTTCAAGTATTTCTGCACAGCTTGGCACAATGCCACAGAGAGAGATGCCTCAGGGCCTCAAACCAAGGTCAGACAGAAAGACAAAATGAAACCTGCTCTCCCACAGGCTGTAAGTACTGATATCATTGCTCCAAGACAGCTCCCACTGGCAGAGGGATGTCCAGGGGACTGGCAAGCACTCTGGCTGTGGTGTGGACACTGAGGAAGGCATCTTGAGAGTCTCAGTAAGGCAGAGCAGGAGGCATGAAAAGTTGTCACTCAGACTATCAGCCACCCAAGATGCTAGCTGTGGTGGTTAGCTGATGATGAATAATCGTTCAGTCGCAGCTTGTGGTTTTCCTTACAGAGCTCAAAAAAAATGGTCCACCAGTGAGGAGGAAGAAAGAGGAAACTGTCTTTCTTACATCTTCTCTATTTAATCATGATGATTTTAGAGCTTTCTGCAGAGGGCTGAATCCTAAGGAGTCTGAACCCCACTGATCAGAGTCTCAGAAAGTGGAAAACCGGGATTCACTGTACAGTCCATCCAGTACTACCAAAACCAGAATTACTTCCGAAATGACAGAGGCAGCTTGTCCTCTTCTGTTCTGAATGAGCCAAGGAACCTGATACGCTATCAAAAGCTCTCACCTTCATCTCATCGCATCCTCCTCCATCACACTATGACCAATTCTTAGCCTCTCCCACGCAAGAGGAGCTGGGCTGAAGGAGATTTTGCTCTCTTGACACACTGGCAATGTTAAACTATACTTGGTTTACTTCTCTTAGTTTTGGGTTGTATCTAACGGGATGACCTACAGGTACATGATAGGGTGAGGCAACACAGCTTGATCATATCAAAGACCTTACTAAGGCTCCAGTTAGTAGCACCCTCCTTTCTGTCCCTGAATGAGGTAGGAAACCAGCCCCAAAGTCCCATGCTGTAGTTCCTTTGGTATGGGGGTATACAGGTGGACCAGTAGCCAACAGCAGCTCTTCTTCGCATTTATTCCTTCCACCTCCTCATAGGTGGAGTGAATAAATCCTACCTTTTCAGGGTCCATGTTGAATTTCTTCCGGCCTAGGCACAGAAGTTTATCCCTCTGTGATAGTTTGCTACAAACACAAAGAAGAAAAGTCAAACTTGGAATGTAGGTCCATATTTCAATTCACTCACAAGGTAACTCAGATATCTCAAGGACAGGTGTCTGACTACCCAGGAATAAAGAGAAATCTCAGGGGACAGAAGGATATTCCTGGCCTCATTTCCCTGTCCTTGTTGCAATCCTCGTGATACAAAACCCATCGGTGTTTTTGTTTTCTCAACGTCAAGAAAGTGACTTTGTAAACAAAGGAGTACCCATCTTGTTCCACTTGCCTGGTCTTCTCCCCAGGATTATTGTCTGCCTCTTGTCTTTCCTTTGCACTTTGGAAGCACTCAATCTCTGCAAACACTTCAGCAATCTCTTCCTTCAGCTTCTGCAAAAGAAATACAAGGAGGATCAAGGTGATGGAGGGAAAACCAGCAGATGCATACAACACAGGTCTTACTTCTTCTTTCGATCACAGGAAAAGTACAGGTCAGATGGTCATGACCAGCTACAGATGTCTGTGAAATGGGGACTGCTCTGGGGTGACCCTGCTGGATTCCAGATGAAAACAATGGGAGAGAGGGGCAGAAAGATGTTCTCATGTCTGTTGTCAATCAAGGCTGGAAAAATCAAGCTTAGCCAGTGTGGAGAGTGTCAGAGAACTCACCCCAGTGTTGATTTCAGTTCCTCAAACAATGTCAGATGTGAGACTCCTTCCATTGTGACTATTTCCTTCTAGCTTTTATTTTGCATAGCCCTGCTACACATCCAGGAAAGCAGAAGTGAAGCCAGTAACTGTGAAGTCATTATGAACTTGAAGTGGCCACATTGTGAAGCACAGTTTTAATGTACCTATCATTCAAATACCATTGAGAGATACCTGTCTTTAGGTGGAGAAAGAAGAGAGGAGAAATAAAAGTAAACACTGCCCAATTAAAAAAAAATAATAATCAATTGTAGAATTCAGTTTTCTTTAGGCTCACAACAGACCACGGCCGCCTTGGCTGTGTTACCAAGGAAATGAAGATGTCTGGTATCTCCTTGCCACCACCCTGCAGTTATGCTCTTCCTCAGAGCCAAAGTGCATCACAGCTTTCTTCCAGGAGCTACCCAAATTCTTCCCCATTGCAAACCAGAATAGGAAGGGAAAGGAGGGTTGTTTGATGACAGATCTTGCCTCAGCAGTGGGTGAGGATGTGGCCACAATAGGCCCACAGATAGGGAAATTGAAGTTCACCAATATCCCATAATTTAAAGGAGCTTCTGGATTTCAGTTTTGCTCTGGCCTTGTGCTGTACTTGATCAGTCTCCAGAGCTGGAAGCGTAGTTTGCTAAACTTCGGGTGTTGCACAAATGTAACAAAGCAGTGATCTTAGCTCCTAAATGTCAAATGATTATTAGTTTTGTTATTTTATTCACTGTCATCTTTTGACAGTGTGACGGGAAAGTCTAGATCCATCCTCTCCCCTCATCTCTCTCCCCCCACCAGACATCACTCCAGGTCTTTGTGCCAGAGAGTATTGCTAGATACTCTCTGAAGAAATCCACCTGGGAAAATGTTCTAGGTATTCCTTCTCTTAAACTCATCCTACTCCGTTGGACATCACATATCCCATTGGTTAATGGCTTTGGGATTTAGGGTACGACTCTGTGTAGTCTGGCAGCTTTCCTCCGTCTGTAGTAGGTAAAAAAATTGTAGTGTTCCTATTGAAGTATCCTGCCTCCTACAGTGTCCACTGCCTATCCTGAATATTGAAGGGATAAGAACTACACACAAGGAACCACATGCACATATATTCATAGCCTGTTTTGCAGGAAAGGGCAAGATACCATTCTGATTTGCAGCAGAGATGGCTAGTGAGTCTGGAAGCCTGAGAATTATCAGGTAGTTTGGCTTAACATTTTACTCCATGCAAGGAAATACTGCACCAATTGCCCAGGCATCTGGACATCTTTACGTTGTGGAAAAACCACTGTGAGTCCAATGACTCAGTGCAATAAGCTCTCTCAAATAGGAGACCACAGAAGAGAAGAGAAAGTGGGCAGCATACGCGGCTGGGATGAGATATTACTGACTGATTTTGAATCGGTCACGTTCAGACATTTTAGGAGCCAGTTAAGAAATACTTGGGTCTGCTAGAAGGAAAAAAGAAAAGCAAGTTCAGCCGCGGAAACTTGTGTGGACGGTCCTGCAATCGCATCACTCTAGACAGGATCCTTAATGGAGGACTTGTTAGAGGTCCACAAACCAAACAGAAGTTTGATAAACACAGGGGGAAAGTAACTGGGACTGATATGTCATCAGCAGGTAATCAGTAATTAAAAATAGTTACAAATGCTGAGCCAGATCCCTGTCATTATGACTTAGTGAAGTCATACTCAGTTCTTTACTCTTAAATATGCAGTTCCAGCTCATCCCTGCTGATGAGCTGACCAGCATTTCTCAAATATCCCATTAGGGTAGCTGTTGACTCCTGCAACACAGGTTGGAGGTACGCTGGTGGCAAATACGACAGGGCAGCCTGAAATTCAGAATTCAAGTTGGATCAGACCAGAGCAGATGTCTCCTGTGCAGCAGCACTTCTGGATGGCCAGAACTGTTATGTGAATACTCTTCTTGATAAGGACATTTTTAAGAAGGCTAGGCAGACAAGATCAACAGGATATTCCTTACCTTAATGTCCTCCAAAAGCTCCTGTCTGTGCTGCCTGATTGTCTTGATTTCAGCCTCTTCAGCCTCGCTCAAGTCAGTTGACCCTGGAAGAACAAAGATGCCTGTGAAAACAGTACTGGGGCCAACAGACCAGGAAAAGCTCTCTCAACCTCTCAACACCTATCATTTCCTAGGGTCTTATCACAGCACCTCTGGTTTCTGCATTTCAGTATCTATGAGCCCTGGTGTTGCAGCCACTGCACCTCAACTCTTCCCTGCAAATGGTTCTCAGTGCAGAGTGAGCAGCACAAACCCTTATACCCCTCCTAGCAGCCAGCTGTTGTGCTGGTAGCCCTCTGATCTAACTCTGCAGCAACCAACCCAATCCACTCAACCAATTTGCTCACCGTGAGCAGACTGAAGAGGTCTTACCAAATGCTCTTTAGTGGTTTTTATGTTTGTCATCTTTATACACTGAAAAGGTGTGACCTAAATACTTCAGCTACCGTCAAACTTCCCATGAAGAGGCATTGGTTTCATGGATTGATCCACCAGTCAGAAATGGTTTAAGAGAGAGAATTGAGGTTTTTCAAGTTTGAGGGCAGGATCTGGAGGAATGAAAACCTTGCTGAAGAAGGAGCATCTGTGGGAGGCTGTTCTGTGGACAACAGACAATGCAGAAATCCGAGCAGGCTTCTTTGTAATGTACAGGAAGTTAAACACATATCAAGCAGAGCCAAGACAACCACAAAATGATTCATAGAAGACCTAGAAGACTTGAGGTGACAGGACTGCTGCTAAATATAATCCAGGTGATGCACAGACTCTTTAGCAAGGAGAAAAAGGAGGCTGGAGCCCTAGAGAGACAAAGCAGATGGTGAGCCTCGGGAAAAAACAGGGTGCTCACACAAAGC
Organism: Ceryle rudis; assembly: GCA_033439905.1. Taxonomy (NCBI): domain Eukaryota; kingdom Metazoa; phylum Chordata; class Aves; order Coraciiformes; family Cerylidae; genus Ceryle; species Ceryle rudis. The sequence goes on from JAAGNO010024461.1 coordinate 60,751, forward strand.
TGAGAGCACTGGAGCTCCCGGGAGTTCACTGCAGAATTTGCAGGGTCCTTGCTGCACCCAAAACCTGCAAGACAAAGCCTCCCCAGGAAGCCAAATCAGGTCACTGGATGCCCTGCTCCACTGTTTCATAAGCCAAAATCCCCTGGGCCTCCCATCTTCCTGGAAAAAGGGGAAGTGGCACCAGCTGTCTTGGAAACTCTCTTAGTGTGGATCTCACATGCAAACCAACTTCTATAAATATGAATGCGGAAAAAAGGAGAAGGAACCAGCCAAGACAGAGAGAAGGAGAAGGGGACAAGGGCAGTCATCTCAGAGTCCATATGCTACCTTCCTGTCATAGCCACAACAGCTCAGAAACCTTTGCTCTCTCTCATCCTTATCTTTCCCCTGTCCTCCCAGCTGATTGGGTTTCCATGTGCTAAGTCTGTTCTATTACTTTTCTCAGGCTGCAGCCTCTCTCAGATCACTCCTCCTGCTGTTTTCAAGCACTACATTCCCTGGAGAGAGACTGCTGAGCCTCTGGGAAGAAAGCACTGGGCAAGAAGCCAGCACAAAGCCAGGGCTAGAAAGGACCCATGTCCCCTCTCAGCTCTGCAAGCCGCCCTCGTAAAGAACTGAGAGAAGCTGACTGATTGCTGAAGCCAGTCAAGAGGCGGGGGAAACCTGTGGCATCCAGCAGCTCACAACTGCAAAATCTATATGTGAGGGGAAAACAAGCGAGCAAACAAGCAAGCAAGCAAGCAAGCACAGAAAATCCAACCAACAAAACACAACAAAAGCAACAACAAAAAACCCCACCACGCAGTGGTTTTGCTGCTTGTTAGGAGGGTTGATGACTTCCCCTTGAATGTCATCCTTGCATCTGTGAGTGGTGCCTGGGTCCTTCAGCGTACATTGTGTCTCCTGCCGTTCTGGCATTTGCAGGAGATGAGGCCAGCCTCTCAGTCTCCCCAGCTTTATCTATCTCACCCCTACAGAGTCTGGTAATTATGGAATTACTGGGGCGATTCCTTGCCACTAAGACCCTTTGTCCTGTACGTCTTTCCAGAAAAGCACCATAGCAGAGGACGTACCTGAGGAACCTCACCTTCCCCCACCCTGTCAGTAATGTCTGTGGTGTGGCTGGTTACTTTACTTCAGTTGTTGTGTGTCTACTGAAGCAGCCTAAAGCATCTCAAAGAGACATGAGGCTCCCAGAGGACACCATCTCACCCACATGATCTCCACTGAGATTGTAAATAACTCAGTCCCCCTTCCTCCTGAACTCCAACTCCCAAGCGATGTACCTGTCCAGTTTGTCAGAATGAGAAAAGTGTGGAAAGGACTGTGGAGGGAAGGGAGGGCGGGGTAGAAAAAGCATACAAATCACGGAGAAGGTGAGGTTATCAAGAGAGAAAATACCAGGAAAGGTTGACATAGTAAGGAAAAATGGACGGATCAAACTTTCAGAGCAATTTAGACTGAGCTGCAGAGAGAGTCCTTGAAAGGTTTCCTAAATTTCCTGAACAGCTTAAGTCCCTGATTGCCTTGGAAAAGAATTCTGAGGTCAGTGACTGCGTGCTACTCTGCTTCCCTGACAGAAGGAAGGCCTAATGCTCTGCTCAAAGCTGTTCTGAGGCTGTTCATCAACGTTATTGCACACACTGGGGTCCACAGTTAGGGGAAGTGAACACATAAAGGCTTGTTTGGGGAACCATCCACAGAAAGACAGCAGAGGCAGCTGGGCAAGCATCGGATGAGATAATGAGAGCAGGCTGTTTTGACTTTCCTTCCCTCTCCATGTTGAGGCTAAGCCAAGCTGGTAAGAGAGGGACACGCTGAGTGAAGCACCACCCGACTCATTCCAGAGACTTGCAATGGCAGAGGAAACTCATCCCTGCACTGGTGGACTGAGGAACAACTTTGGCGTCGTCAAAGTTCTCAGTACCACCAAGTTCCACTTCCCTCTAAGGCTAGGTCAGGACACAGATGAAGCATAACCTTTGTCAGGGTTCTCTGCACAGGGGGAAATTTCACCCTGCTGAGAACACCCATGACAACACCCGCAGGTTTCAGGGGGATGCTGTCAGCCAAACCACTGCTAGAGTCTTACAGTTCAGACATAAAAATCTGTCTAGCATCCTCTCCAGAGAGGACATAAAGCTGCTGCTTGGAATTTCTTTTCAGAGAGCAAATGCTGAAAGGAATGCATGCCAGCATCACATTTGTGGGGATCATCCCTGGTCTTGAGGTTGTTTCCCCACTCTCTGGGCAGGCCTAGATAGAAAAATCTGCCAGTTCTTCATAAATTGCCCAGGCTTGTATATTTATTTAGTGCTGTCACTCAAAACAGAAGACAGATTTCCATTCCAGTTGGGTTGACTTCCACCCTCAGCCTCCCCATCTGGAGGGCAGGTCGGAGTTACCGAAAGGTCATGTGGCCGGCAAAGTGTACTGTGTTTGCAGTTCTCATTATCCCATTGCAAAGGGCACTGCAGAGATATCCAGGTCCTAAGTGAGGCTTCTAGTCCCGAGCAAAAGTATATGAATAGGAAGATAGCTTTTGGACCACAGAGATAAGTGGGAAGTGACTACCCAGGAGAGCTGGAAGGATGGGCCGCAGAAACAGTAGGGGAAGGTTATGAAGAATGGCTGCATCTGTAGCACTGTTACAGATCATCCATGTGCTACCCACCCACAGTATGACAGCAGAAGTTCAGCTGGCCCATTTGCAAGGCAATGTAGGGCTCTGACTGCAACTTCTAAAGCAGCACACAAGCAGAGCAGCCTGATGGGCATCTTCTGCCTCGATGGGGCTGTCTGGTGGAAGAATTTCACCTGAAAATCCCTTTCATTTTTTTGGTATGGCTGTTATGTCACCTCCAGCAGAGAACTCCACTTCCCCAGCCAGGTATCAGGCAGATAACAGGAAGCCTTCCAGCTCCTCGAGTCCCTCCAGCCCAATCTCTCTCCTGTAGCCACTCCACAATTCTCTTCCAACTTGTATCAGAAGAAATTCAATAGGGACTTCACACAGATCTACCAGCTGCGAGGGGAAAAGTGTGAAGAAGAATTTGCACTGTCTCCTTACCCCACATGACAACTTAGAGCAATCAGGACAGCTTCCAGCCACTTTTGCCTATGGCTTTCACCCCACGCATCCTAGCACATGATGCCACAGTACCAGTCTGCTCTTCCGTGTTTCACAGACCCAGCTCAAGGAGTTTGCATACTGGCTTCATGGCCTCACCCAGACAGTCACTAGAGGGTCCTGAAGAAAGCTAGAAGAGGACAGCCACTGCAGGGAGAGCAGACACAATGGTCTCATCCACACACAGCTATGGCAGACGGGTACCTAACAGGCCCACTGCATCTCCAGGTAGGAGTGACTCTAGGAAAAGGCATATGCACCTCTGACCTGCAGGAAAATCATGCCACAAACAAGGACCTTTAAACACATCCGTGCTCTAAAACTCACTGGAAAACCTGTATCTGGCAGCAGACTTGGCTCCCAAGGTAGAAGAGCATCAAACAAACCCACTTTCCTACCCAGATGTGAAGTGACAGGCTGGGACTGAGAAAAGACATCAGTCAGAACCAGCACATCTCTGCAGGCATTTTCTGTCTCCAGGCTCTGCCTCTAGCCAGTGCTGAGCAAACCCGTATTGTCCCTGCCTCATTGTGCTATTGCAGTGGGCAACTTTCAAGACATAATTAACTCAGTAACACATAACTTGAGTGAATGACCGTCAGACCATCAGTTCTGAGACTCTCTGTGGAAAGCACACCTCAGCTAGGTAGGAGCACATGAGATACCCCACCTCCTTTTGCTCAGCTTGTCCTGCAGCAGCTTTGTCCACAGTTCAGGCAATGAGGGCTGGGTGATCTGAAGAGACCCACCACCTTCACCAACATTCATAGACAAATGCTGGCAAAAGCTCAGCTCCCACAGGTCCCACCAGTTTCCCTGATAAGCAAGGGTGGTATGTGGTTTGAGCTTGCCCTTTTCTTGCCTACCTAGGAGCTAAAAAGTGCAGAAGAGTTGTTGAAACTTGGCATTGTTTTTCCCCTTACTCTATGTTCTATATTCTATATGCAAAAGCCTGTGAGGACAGAAAGTCAGATACGGAAGGGTCATTGCAAGATGATCCCTTTTCTTTCTGGACCTTGTTCAGCCTATTCCCATTCGTGCCTCCCCATCTTCTGCCTTTGCACAGACTCAGATCTTCCTCAGTCAGAGGCTAGAAATGTTCAGTCCGGTAGTGTGCTTTTCCCTGCTGAATCCCAACCATTTTATCCACCAGCTGCTAAAGTAGGAAATAAAACCTGAGATCTCTCTCAGTTCCTCAGATGTGGTTTATCTCCCCCCACCCACATTTGCCTTTTGAGATTATTTCAGGACCAGGCAGGCCCACCTGCAAGTCACTTGGAGTTGGTAGAAAACTAATATAGTAATTTACTTTTAATATGGACATAAGTAAGAGAGGCCCCAGTACCAAAAGCCTTGCAAGAACGTTGCACTGGGATACCCAACCGCATGAGATGCTCTGCAAAGTCAAACCAGCTCCTGGCTGTAGGGAAATGCCATTGAGGAGCTTGGAAGTCATGCCAGAGTTGCATGAAGAGAAGCCAAAGCTTATAGGTGCTCATCCCAAGTGTCACATATACTCTTGATACACCTGAGTGAGCTCCCAGCTCAGCTCAGGATCACCAGCACAAGGAATCACAGCAGTAGACAGTCCCAGCACAAAGGCCATTCAAATCAGTGGGAACATTTCTCCCCATGTGAAAGGGGATTGCTTATGGGAGAGCAAGTGAAAAGAAACCCATGCCTAACCTAATGCTGAAGGCTGATAAGCAATTAACTGCACCACCAGGGATCTTCCACCATCTCATTCCTCCAGCCACCAGCTGTGGGATCCGCTCTAGCTGCTGGGATTTCATGTTTTGCTCTACCCTATCAAACCAAGCACATAGCCCTCACAGAAAATAAGGCAAAAGACAGTCAAGGCTTACCAGTAGGACAAAAGTCCATCTTGAAGAGCGCAATATATTTTCAACAAAATTGTTGCTCCTCCTTGACTTCTGCTTCACAGAACTGAAACAACTTGGAGCCAGTGACCAAGGTTGTAGCAGCATTGAGGGGGCGGGTTTCCCTGTGACTCCACCCTTCCTCTCCTCGTCAGTCCCGACCACATCTCATGAGCTTGTATCAGTGAAGGAAACTGTATGTGTATACCACGATGAGCTAACAGTGGCTCCTTGGATACTTCCAAAACACAAATCCACAAATGCATTTCCATCCCAGCAGCTTTTTGGGGTTTCTCTGAGCACGCATCTCTGCTTGAGGGGACTGAAATAAGCAATGAGAGGCTGATAGTACTTTGGACTTTTGTCTGAGATACTCCAAGGAGAGAAGGGGGGGAGGAAATGGAAGCTCTTGATTCAGAAAACCCATCTGGTTCAGGATGTGGTTTCATTTTAAAGGAAAGAATCTTGCTGAATAATTTTGCAGTAGGTGACAGTGGGATAAACCTTTCAAAACTGGACAATTGTTGATGGATAGGAAAAGAGAGTCTTTTCCTTCTTTTCCCTCTCTCACTGTCCACTAAGCAACTTGTACTCTTAAGTCTTGCTCTTTTTTTTTTTATTTTTCCCCACTAATAAACTGCTTTCCTTGCAAAGCCTCGTAAGTAACGATGGAGTGAACTGAGGAGGAATGAAGTTCTCTCTTAGGTTTAGCGATATTCCTGCTGGTGAGACAGCTGGCATTATCAGGACAGTTTTGAAGGCACTTCTGCTGCTCTTTTCACCTGTAAGGCAGAGAGGTGCTCTTTCTCCTCCATCCCGTCCACACAGCCTCAGAAGGCTGTACACTTCCCCTTGAGTTGTACTTGGTTGCCATGTGATTTATGTGGTAGATCTCTGATGTAGGCAATGTGGGAAAAAGAAGCATGCAGGAGAGTGCCATGTCAGAGCCAGAACTGGTGATTGAATAAATAGATCAAGATAAAGTTCAAACCAGGTGTGATGCTATTGCAGGTGACATCAAGCAGACATGCCAACCTAAACCACTTCCTTACCTGCTTCAGAGGTAGGTGACATATATAAGCAGCTTGATCAGGGCTTTTGCTATACATGTGTCTGTGGGCGGGTCAAACCACAAGCACCCTACAAACACCAAAATGGATGCCTCTGTTCACAGCAGAAGTACTCTCAGCCACTTCAACACAGAGCAATGCAAAGCCAGTAAATGTGTTTCTAATCCATACTCACTTCATCTCTTAACTCCTTGAGGCTTCCTTTTTCTACAGAGAGGTTTTCCTGCCTGTCTGTTGGAATCCTTGACTGTCCTGTTTTGAGACGTTACCTACTAATACAATTTAATGATCACCTCCACTAGTTGCATTCTCCTGGTTCTGCTAGCCTTGTTTTTAACAGTGGATGGCCTTGATGCACTTTAAATGCTTTCAGTTATTTCAGCCAGAGGAGTCTGAATGGAAGATGTACCACTAGAAACCTTTATAAGTCTATTTCGTGCAAAAATAAAACATCTGTGAGATGTTTTCTCATGAGAGTACACAAGAAGTGAGACAGGATCATGTAACTAAACTAAGCCTAGACCATCTCCCATTCTTTGCAAAGTTCAGGGTAAGCACATCTCCTTCTTTGGGTCCTTGGTCCTCTACTCACTCACATGGTGCACAAACTAGCTTGGTTCCAGGCTTACCCTAGAGCAAAACAACCAGTTCCTCTCTTGAGGAAAGATGGACTCTGATGAGAGGTCAGTTTGCTTGAGCATCCCAGACAGACAATATGGATCTGTAGTGCACTCAGGTGAATACCAATAGTACCCCAGCCAGCAATGCATCTGGAAATGTCCTCAAGGTAAGTAACACATCTCCTGTGGTCATGGCATGAAAATACCAGCAAGGGGCTACAACAAAATCCTCTCATTAGTTCAAATGAAAAAGGAGGGGGGAACCAAATGAAAGAAAAAGAGAGAATGAGGGAAAACAAGGGAGAATGAGGGGAAGGAAGGAAGGAAGGAAGGAAGGAAGGAAGGAAGGAAGGAAGGAAGGAAGGAAGGAAGGAAGGAAGGAAGG